>JAJONZ010023221.1:0-19298 GCA_029582445.1 Solanum paucissectum
CCTTTATGGCCATATTTTATAAGTTAAGTTGTTTTGTAATATTGCATTGCATTGAGTTATTCTGTTGAGGTTTCCGCTGAGTTAAGAAAGCCAGGCCAAGGGTTCGCTTGGGGCCAGAAATGGTCTCCGGGTGCCGGTCCCGCCCAGGGTGTAGGCTCGGGGCGTGACAGTCATGCTCCATATCCTTACAAGAAAAATAATACAGACCACAAAAATTTCAGCAGTAGCTGTTTTCTTACGTAAGAAGAAAAGGAATTCAAGATTGCTAAAACAAATATGAACTAGTTTTCTTTGTTACAACGATTGTCAACATATAGAAGTGTACTTTGTGCTTGCTAATATAATAACCAAAACTTTTGGGGCTTTGGAAAAAAATTATAATTTCTTTGTAGCTTCCATTCTTCTGTCCCAATTTCCCATAATCTTAATTTGTTCTACAAGTGTGGTTGGTTCCAATCAAAATGAACATCTTTTCTAAGAAACCCAATGCCAAAGGTTCGACTTTTAACTTGTTAATTTCATCAAAACTCTATTTTTTTTGTATGACGAGGGAAATCTGCAGCCGCTACCCTTTGGGTGCGCACAAGTAAAACTCCGGCTTTTATGCAATAGCTTGCAAACCACATATGACAAGGGATTTCGAACTTGAGACCTCCAACATGGAAGTCCCTAGCCTAAACCACTGGGCCACCCGAAGGGTATCAAAACTCTATTTTTTAAAGAACCCCTTTTCTTTGTTCACCTTATAATATATATATATATATTACCTTAAAAGCATGAACTCCTAACTTGAATGTTAAATTACTATAATATCCCTAACTTAGGTTGTGAATTTTTCGATGAGTTGTGACTTTTTTTTATAAGTTTTGACTTTTTTCAAAGGGTTATGATTTTTCGATGAGTTGTGACTTTTCCCAAGAGTTGTGACTTTTTCAATAAGTTGTGACTTTTCTAAAGGGTTGTGACTTCTCGAAAAGGTCATGACTTTTCATAGAAGATACAAAAAACATTTGTTCATACTACCCTCTGTTGACTATAAATAGAGGGGTTCCTCTCAGTTTTCAACCACAATTTTTTTTTAATCTTCTACTCTTCTTCTCTTGCATTTACAATTTTTTATTGATTTATTGTCGTTGAGTGAGTTCGAAGTTTAGCCGAATATGAGGTACCACTATTCTGATGAAGTAAGTCATTCTATCCTAAGAGGGTAGATTTCATAACCTCGAGTACTTGAGGAAAATAATTTTGATGATTTAATAATTATTTTTTTGCTTATTATATACATTAGTATGTAACATTCGAAATGATGTAGTCTAAATTCATTTGTTTTTATTAACAATTTCTCTTGTGATACAGATATATGCTTCTGAATATTTTTTCCAAAAATTAGAGAATTGTCACGGTTTGTTTTTTATGTTCAAGACAAATGAATGACTTTATGTATCAATGATACTTATGTGATTTAGATTCTCAGGAATTTTGCTTCAAAATAGTTATTACTATATAAACATTGCCCTTTTGTTCTACACAATTTAATGTGGAATACACGTGCAAAACACATATGGTAAGATGACAAGAAAAATACAAAGCAAATATTGTCTATAAGGCAATAATAGTGGGATTAGAGATTTGCGTGAATAAGAGATATATATAACGATAGATCCACATTGAACATTCACAAAAGAATCTGCAATATTATTTTTTGCTAAGCTTATTATTCAAATTTTTGCTTAAATAAGTAATACTATTTGCTATAACATATATTTTTGAAATTGGTATTCACGTGCAACGCACGTGTCAAAAGTGCATACTCTATGATTGTTGGAAACTTTAAACAAAATTTGAGTTTTTATGATTCTTGATGTTTGATTATTCATAAAATTGAGCTAAAGTTATGATCTTTTTTGTTTTTGACAGAGGTGCTTTGTGAGAGTAGAAGAGAACTGACTCATACCACCAGAGGTAAAACTATTTCACACTTTGCCTTACATAAACTTGATATATTGTCAAAATTCATAATATTACATTTTCCAAGTTAAGAAAAAGCTTACTTATAAAGCTAAAAAGAAACTAAAAATCAAATCCAACATCATAAGCTGCAGGAAGAACCAAATCCATTACGCGAACGTCTTCTTATTCTTGGTATTTGAAAATCTGAAAAATAAGATAGTGGGCCAAACAATTGTAAATTATGTTACAATCATATAGCTATAACCGAATTATGCATTAGTTTTCACTGTTAAACCATCCATAATAAGATCACTGATTACTAGCTTAAAACATCAGCTAAGGCTAATCCTTTTTCAAATCTTCAGCTTCTTGGAGTTGCTGGAATGAAAAATATGCTTTGTATCGAGCATTTATTAGTTGTTGTTTATAACATAAAAGCATAAAACCTAGCATATTAGTAGTAGAATGAACTAAAAAGATTAGTGTAGAGCTTAGCTTGAATACCTGAAGTTCTGAAATCAGATCCTTTTCTTTATCGGTAACTTGTCTAGAAGCGATTATTTCTTCTTCTGTAATTCCTTTGACCTCGCTACTTCTTTCTCCTTCGCATGTTAATTTTGTGTTCCATTTCTTCAATGATTCTTCCAAGCCATTTCGGATTTCCAGTTGAGATCATGAAATACATTATGGATAGTCCAATACATAGTCCACTGCCATATCCCATCAGAGCAGCTTTCCAAAAATCATTGAGAAATTCAGAATTGCTTTCTTGATCGTCTAATGCAGACGCCGTATAGTTTGTCTCTGACACACGATCATTGCCACAACCTTTTGAAACTGGGTATCCACGTAATCCATCATTACCTTCATATGAATTGTTCTCAAAGGTACGAAATTGAGGTCCTTGAGGGATGCTTCCTTGGAGATAATTGTGGGAGAGATTTAAGAATTCAAGAAACGTAAGAGAAGCAAATTGTTGTGGTATCTCTCCCGAAAGTTGGTTAAACGAAAGGTCCAGTGATTCCACTATAGATAAACTTCCAAGTGATGGTGGTATATGCCCTTGCAATCCATTATGAGATAAATTAAGTACACGAATCGCAATGAGATCTCCCAGAACACAAGGAATATGTCCTTCAAATTTGTTGCTTGAAAGATCGATAACTGTGTACAAAGACAAAATTGTCACAATTTCAAGCTCCAATCCCTTTGTTACAACATCTACCGAGTCTTGGTAATATCCATCTCCTTCATAACTTGGTTCCTCCATTGTTTTATCAACTGTCCTCATCCCTTTCAAATGCTCAAATAGACTCGTTGGTAAGTCTTTCGAGAACGCATTGTGAGAGAGATCTATGATTCGAAGATCAGGAAACATGATTTCATCCCCTGAAGATCTTATTGGTCCATGCAATTTATTCGATGTCAATCTTAAAACTCTCAGCTCTGGCAAAGTTCCCAACCACATGGGGAATGTGTCATTGAGATGATTATTTCCTAGATCAAGAACTTGTAACTTTTTACAATTGGCCAAAGATCGAGGGATTTCCCCCTCTAGTTCATTGCCATGCAAGTTGAGGCTTATAAGTGAACTTCCAATGCTAAACTTTGTTGGAAGAGTACCAGAGAGTTTGTTGTTGTGCATATCAAAAACCTGGAGGCTACTAAAATTGCCAAAACATTGTGGAATTTCTCCCTCCAGATTGTTTCTGCCCAAATCTAGTATTTGTAGTGATGTCAAATTGGAAATAGATGAAGGGATCTCTCCACTGAGATTATTATGTGACATCATCAAAACCTGGAGGCCACTGATATTACCCAAAAACTGCGGAATTTTTCCCTTCATGTTGATTATTAGAAAGATACAAAATAAACAAGTTGTTCAAATTCCCCAATGAAGCAGGAATAGAACCATTAAGAGAGTTGTCATTCAAACGTAGATCAGTTAGAGACCTTAGGTAACCTATTTCTTCAGGAATAGGGCCAGAAAGGTAATTATCAGAAAGATACAAACCAGACAAGCTGTTCAAATTCCCCAATGAAGCAGAAATAGAACCATTAAGAGAGTTGATGTCCAAATCTAGATCAGTAAGAGACCTTAGGTAACCTATATCCGGAGGAATTGAGCCAGAAAGCTGATTTCCATAAAGAAGCAAACTAGACAAGCTGTTCAAATTCCCCGATGAAGCAGGAATAGGGCCATTAAGAGAGTTTGTGTTCAAATCTAGGATATTAAGAGACCTAAGGTAACCTATTTCTTCAGGAATAGAGCCATTAAGAAAGTTAATACCCAAAGGTAACTTAGTAAGAGACCTTAGGTAACCTATTTCTTTTGGAATGGATCCATTTAAATGGTTGTCAAATATGCGGAGGGTCTGAAGCTTGGATAGTGAACCAATTTGTGGTGCGATTGTTCCTGAAATCTGATTGATGTTCAAGTCAAGATAGACAAGATTAGTGAGATTACCAATCTCAGGTGGAATGGTGCCAGAGAAATTGTTCCTGCTAAGATCAAGATACTTAAGAAAAGGGAGAGATAAAAAGGGAAAAGCAGAGAGTGTAGCAATGACACTAGCATTTGTAATATTCAACGTGTTTACCCTCCCATTAAAGCATATAACTCCATTCCAGTCCCTGCATGCATTAGAACTTGGCGTCCATGAAGCCAATAAGGAATTATTCTGGTTCTTGAAAGTTGCTTTCCATTTCAAGAGGGCAGTTGCTTCCTCAGTTGAAGCAAAAGTAACTGTAAAGAGATATAAAAGAGTAAGACACTGAAGTGCAGAGAGTATTTTGCTGGTAACCATCGTCATACTTGGAGTTTGTTGTTTCGGGTTCATGGGATTTTATATTGTACGTAACTTATAATTAGAGACCAACATGACACACGTTTTCTCCAAATGTTGCAAGTTCAGCTGCTATCTCTCTCTCTTATACACACTATGTCTGTTCACATCCAGAGAAATTGTGTTGTCATTCTTAAGTCAAATTTTGGGTTGTTTTGTTTGTCTTTTTATTTTTATTCATGTGTAACACACTAATTCAGACAAGGACTTAACCAAAGTGGCAAAATTAATTTTGTTATCACACAGTGATCATGACCACTCTGATATAGACATATTTGGTTCAACAATTTTCAGTCTTAGATTAATAAATTTCTAAACTACATTATCTCTAATTCATATAGTTGATTTTCTCACGTGGTCACTCAACTATTGATAATTATCTCAAAAAGTCACTTTTCTTTGTTTTGTAAGAGAAAAGTCACTCAAATATTATTGTCATTTCACGTATAAAGTTACTCAACCAATTCAGGTGTTATTTCCAGTAGATATTGATAATGTGGATCTATTTTCAAGCCAGACTTTTAAAAAATGAAAAGCTATCAATTTTAACCAGTATATTGACCTGTTAAATATTGCGATAGATAACTTCCATTCTGTAGTTTATTTCACATTTTACTTCCCATAAACAGACTTCTTCAGATAGTTTGGTAAAGAAGAAATCTGGAGTGGAATAGCGGTCGCTGCATCTCTCAATCATCTGAATAATAATTTAGCAAGCATTCCGAATTCAATACATATCTTATCTCTAGGTTTCTATTATTGATGAGTACTCATGTAACGATTCGTAACGTGTTCTCTCCAAATGTTGTAGATTTGGCTGCTCTCTCTATCTCTCTTATTCACACTTTGTCTGATCATAATTTGTCTGAGAAAATGTTGTCAAATTTAGGTTGTTGTGCTTTTGTCATTTTCTTGTTTTTCATGCATGTGTTACACTTCTACTCTCCTTTTTTTCCCAAGTAAACAAAACTATTATACAGAAAATAAATTCTATCAATAAGAATACAAAGCTTAAAAAGAAGTAGAGTTTCATCTTTCTAATCTTTTTCATAAGATAGAACGGTATGTTGTGTTACTTTCTGATTATCAGTCATCACAAAATTTCGAAGGTAATCTCATGGATCGTCACTACTAAACTTACTCTTTGTAACACTAGAGTTACAATACTAATGTGTAAAAATATTAAATTGACTAGACTATGTGTTAATTAGTCCCCTTTGAAAATACAAATCACTGGAAACAGTGGTCGAGCTAGAGATCAATATATGCGTACGTCGGCTGAATTGCAGTATTCAAATTTGAATTTTTAATTAGGAAAAACGGTTTTCATCAGCCAAAAAATGGTAAATTTGAGTCATTTGGCTAACGACAGGGTTACGTAAGAACTTGATTAACTCTCATTTGCTTTGTGTCTGGGAGTCCAGTTCCTGATGAAGGAAGTTGATCGTGCAGAAGAGGATGGCCTCACTCAACGATTTTGACAGGTTTAAGCTCATTTTGGCAAAGATCAAGGTGTGATTGCGTAATCTTTTTACTGTTGTGATGGTTATGTATCGATCTGATTCGTTTGTGTTGGACATTGCAGAGGGCTGGTGTGATGAGACAGGAGCTTCCTGCTTCCATTCTTTTGTCCCAGTTATCAGACCAAGAATCCCAATTTACCATAATCTGTTCTAGTGGTGTTGTTGGTTTAATCAAAATGAATATCTTTCCTAAGAAACCCAATGCCAAGGGTTCGATTTTTAACTTCTTTATTTCATCAAAACTCTATTTTTTGAAGAACCCCTTTTCTTTGTTTACCTTATAATACATATATATATATATATGATTCGTATATTCTAAAGTGACTGATTTGGGATTATCTTGAGGTAGGGTAAAGGTCTGTGCACACTCTATGATTGTTGGAAACTTTACACAAAAATTGAGTTTTCATGATTCTTAGTGTTTGATTATTCATAAAATTGAGCTAAAGTTATGATCTTTTTTGTTTTTGACAGAGCTGCTTTGGCAGAGTAGAAGAGAACTGACTCATGCCACCAGAGGTAAAACTATTTTACACATTGCTTTACATAAACTTGATATATTGTCAAAATTAATAATATTACATTTTCCAAGTTAAGAAAAAAGCTTACTTATAAAGAAACTAAAAATCAAATCCAACATCATAAGCTGCAGGAAGAACCAAATCCATTACGCCAACATCTTATTTTTGGCATTTGAAATCTGAAAAATAAGATAGTGAGTCAAACAATTGTATATTATGGTTCAATCATATAACTATAACCGAATTATGCATTAGTTTTTCACTGTTAAACCATCCATAAGATCACTGATTACTAGCTTAAAACATCAGCTAAGGCTAATCCTTTTTCAAATCTTCAGCTTCTTGAAGTTGTTGGAAAGAAAAATATACTTCATATCGAGCATTTATTAGTTGTTGTTTATAACATAAAAGCATAAAACCTAGCATATTATTAGTAGAATAAACTAAAAAAGATTAACGTAGAGCTTAGCTTGAATACCTGAAGTTCTGAAATCAAATCCTTCTTTGTTGGTAACTTGTCTAGAAGCGATTATTTCTTCTTCTGTAATTCCTTTGACCTCGCTGCTTCTTTCTCCTTCGCATGTTAATCTTGTGTTCCATTTCTTCGATGATTCTTGCAAGCCATTTCGGATTTCTAGTTGAGATCATGAAATAAATTATGGATAATCCAATACATAGTCCACTGCCATATCCCATCAGAGCAGCTTTCCAAAAATCATTGAGAAATTCAGAATTGCTTTCTTGATCGTCTAGCGCAGATGCCGTATAATTTGTCTTTGACACACGATCATTGCCACAACCTTTTGAAACGGGAAATCCACGTAATCCATCATTACCTTCATATGAATTGCTCTCAAAGGTACGCAATTGAGGTCCTTGAGGGATGCATCCTTGGAGATGATTGTGGGAGAGATTTAAGAATTCAAGAGACGTAAGAGAAGCAAGTTGTTGTGGTATCTCACCCGAAAGGTGGTTAAACGAAAGGTCCAATGATTCCACTACAGATATACTTCCAAGTGATGGTGGTATATGCCCTTGCAATCCATTATGAGATAAATTTAGTACCCGAATTGCAATGAGATCTCCTAGATTACCTGGAATATGTCCTTCAAATTTGTTGTTTGAAAGATTGATAACTGTGTACAAAGACAAAATTTTCACAACTTCAAGCTTCAATCCCTTTGTTACAACAATTGTCGAGTCTTGGTAGTAAAATCCATTTACTTTTTCATAACTTGGTTCCTCCATTGTTTTATCAATTGTCCTCATACCTTTCAAATGTTGAAATAGACTCGTTGGTAAGTCTTTTGAGAAGGCATTGTAAGAGAGATCAATGATTCGAAGATCAGGGAACATGATTTCAGCCCCTAAAGATCTTATGGGTCCATGCAATTTATTCGATGTCAATCTTAAAACTCTCAGCTTTGTCAAAGTTCCCAACCACATGGGGAATGTGTCATTGAGTTGATTATCTCCGAGATCAAGAACTTGCAACATTTTGCAATTGGCCAAAGATCGAGGGATTTCCCCCTCTAGTTCATTGCCATGCAAGTTGAGACTTATAAGTGAACTTCCAGTGCTAAAATTTGTTGGAAGAGTTCCAGAAAGTTTGTTGTTCTGCATATCAAAAACCTGGAGGCCACGAATATTGCCTAAACATTGTGGAATTGCTCCCTCCAGATTGTTTCTGCCCAAATCTAGAATTCGTAGTGATATTAAATTGGAAATAGATGAAGGGATCTCTCCACTGAGATTATTATGTGACATCATCAAAACTTGGAGGCTACTAATATTGCCAAAACATTGTGGAATAGAGCCAGAAAGGTGATTATCATAAAGATACAAAATAGACAAGTTGTTCAAATTCCCAAATGAAGCGGGAATAGAACCATTAAGAAAGTTCCCACCCAATGATAGCCTAGTAAGAGACCTTAGGTGACCTATTTCTCCTGGAATGGGGCCATTTAAATGGTTGTCAAATATGCGGAGGGTCTGAAGCTTGGCTAGTGAGCCGATTTGTGGTGGGATTGTTCCTGAAATCTGATTGGTGTTCAAGTTAAGATAGACAAGATTAGTGAGATTACCAATATCAGGTGGAATGGTGCCAGAGAAATTGTTCATTCTAAGATCAAGGTTCTCAAGAAATGGGAGAGATGAAAACGGAAAAGCATAGAGTGTACCAATGACACTGGAATTTGTAATATTTATTGTGTTTACCCTACCATTAAAGCATATAACTCCATACCAATCCTTGCACCCATTAGAACTTGGCGTCCATGAAGCCAATAAGGAATTATTCTGGTTCTTGAAAGTTGCTTTCCATTTCAAGAGGGCAGTTGTTTCCTCTGTGGAAGCAAAAGTAACTGTAACGAGATATAAAAGAGTGAAAAATTGAAGTGAAGAGAATATTTTGCTTGGTACCATTATCATCATATTTTGAGTCTATTATTTTTGCTTCATATGATTTTATGTTGTGTGTAACTTATAATTAAAGACCAACATGAAACTTCTACCAAAAAAAAAAAAAAGACCAACATGAAACTTGTTTTCTCCAAATGTTGCAAATTCGGCTGCTATCTCTCTCTCTTATTCACACTATGTCTGTTCATATCAAGAGAAATTGTGTTGTCATTCTCAATTCAAATTTTGGGTTGTTTTGTTTATTTTTATTCATGTGTATCACACTAATTCAGACAAGGACTTGACCGAAGTGGCAAAAATAGTTTTGTTATCACACATTTAGATTAATAAATTTCTAAACTACATTATCTCTAATTCATATGTAGTAGATGTCAAGAGTTGATTTCTCACGTGGTCATTCAACTATAGATAATTATCTCAGAAACCACTTTTCTTTGTTTGGTAAGAGAAAAGTCACTCAAATATTATTGTCATTTCATGTATAAAGTTACTCAACCAATTCATGTATTATTTCCAGTAGATAATGATGATGTGGAATTTTTTTCAAGCCAGGCTTTTAAAAAATGAAAAGCTATCATTTTAACCAGTATATTGACCAGTTAAAAATTGCAATAGATAACTTCCATTCTGTAGTTTATTTCACATTTCACTTCCCATAACAGATTTCTTCAGATAGTTTGGTAGAGAAGAATAGCCCACGCTGCATTGCTCAATCATCTGAATAATAAATTAGCAAGCATTCCGAATTCAATACATATCTTATCTCTAGGTTTCTATTCATGTAACGATTCGTAACGTATTACTCTCCAAACGTTGTAGATTTGGCTGCTCTCTCTTATTTACACTTTGTCTGTTCATATTTTGTCAGAGAAAATGTTGTCATTCTTAAGTCAAATTTGGGTTGTTGTGCTGTTTTTTTTTTGTTGTTGTCTTTATCCATGTGTTACACATCTACTTCCCTTTTTTCCCCAAGTAAGCAAAACTATCATACAGAAAATAAATTCCATCAATAAGAATACAAAGTTTAAAAAGAAGTAGAGTTCACCTTTCTAATCTTTTTCATAAGATAGAACGGTATGTAGTGTTACTTTCTGATCGAAGGTAATCTTAGGATTGTCACTACTAAACTTACTCTTTGTAACACTAGAGTTACAATACTAATGTGTAAAAATATTAAATTGACTAGACTATGTGTTAATTAGTCCCCTCAGAAAATTCACTGGAAACAGTGGTCGAGCTAGAGGTCAAGATACTCGTACATCGGCTGAATTGTAGTATTCAAATTTGAATTTTTAATAGCGAATAACGGTTTTCATCAGCCAAAAATGGTAAATTTGAGTCATTTGGCTAACGACAGGGTTACAAAAGAACTTGACTAACTCTCATTTGCTTTATGTCCTCGCAGATGTGAAGACCAAGTGGGAGTCCAGTTCCTGAGGAAGGAAGTTGATCGTGCAGAAGAGGAGGGCCTCACTCAACGATTTTGACAGGTTTAAGCTCACGTTGGCAAAGATTAAGAACTTTTTATGTATCGATCTGATTCGTGTGTGTTGGACATTGCAGAGGGCTGGTGTGGTGAGACAGGAGCTTGCAAAGCTTAACAACTTTTTATCTACCTTTGGAACTGTTTTGTTTTTCTTTTCCATTTTTGTTTGTTTTAGACGTGCTGGGAAATTATTTTTCTGATCTATGAATTGTGAACTGGTTGTTTCAAAGAATGCTTGCTCAGTTATTTCATATATTGTCTTCATGCACACTTGCGGCCGTAGATCGTCTTCTCCTCCATTCTTTTGAAGTATCGAGTCTGATACATCAATTATCTGCTCAATATCCTTGTACGAGTCTACAATAACTACACAAAATGAACCTTAGTTTGGTGGATTGATGTTGACCTTAGGTGTAATAGGAGTCTCAGTTACTGTGCACGATCATAGGCTGAGGTGCTCCTCATCGGTTGTTGGGTCTTGATTAAGAAAGATGAAAGGCTCAAAAAGAAAAAAACATTTTTCATGAATTAATTATTTTAGGGGTTGTTGTTAAGAGTTATGCAAATAATAATAACGTAGAAATTAATTATGCATTTTTTTATATTTATAAAATAATATATTTTCTTGTAATTTATAATAATTTAAATATATCATAGTTATGTGGGGTTTTCTTGCTAACTAAACACGGTGTGTGGTGTGTCGAAATTTTTACGTAGTCACTAAAAATATAGTAAAGTTATGCAAAATTTAATACATGAATACTTATGTCTTAATCAAATTAAACAACCCCTTAATTCAAATATTCTTTAGTATCATTGATTAAATTTATATTAGGGTGTGAAAATCATTTACAGTTCCGAACTTTGGTTAAATATCCAACTCCCCCCTCAACTTTGAGAAATAAGCATTCTTCCTCCTTTATCCTATGCAAAATCTATTTTACCTTTGTCATTTTTAATCCTTCATTCATACAAAAAAAAATTATATTATATATTTATAATATTTTATTTTTAACCTTTATATTTATAGAATTTTATTTAAATTCATTAATTTTATAAAGAATAATTCTTTTATGAGCGATGAGCTTGTTGCAAAATAAAATGTTATTCTTTTTATGATTATTATTTTAATATTACATACATTAAGTACGAATGTATAAATGCACTATGTACATGCATATTTTATTTTTACTTATCTCTTAGACATAATATATTAACATGCTTTTTAACTTGATCTCGACTGACATTTATACCTTTCAACTTATGGGATTGAACAAGTAGACAGTTAAACTTGTATAAAATTGAACACGTAGGCATACACATTCTATACATACCATAATATGTGTCCTACATTACATAATGCAAATCATTTCGAGTGTATCTCATGTGAATTATCATGTAAAATGTGTGTTTTACTTGTTCAATTATATATATAAATAATCTAAGTGTTTAGTTGTGCACACTCAAAGTTAAAAGACGTAGATGACAACGGAAGCCAAGTTAAAAGGACGTGTTTTATGTAGTTATTTATACCTCTAATTCTCTTTTGTCTATGTAGATAAATAACTCTTGATTGTCATTAATAAAATATTTTTAAAATTATAATTTAATTATTTTACAATATAAATAGATATCTTTTAGGAATTTGCTATGAAATATATCCTTATTTTATTAATTATTTTTCATTATTCGCATCAAAATATATTTATAAAGTTCTCACATAATTATAGAAAATTAATAATATTATTTTTTATTCTTTTCATTGATTTTATTATAGAACGACATTAAATTATACTCTCAAAGTCTCAATCAATATTTTTTCTTTTCTGGATGAAATTAATTATTTTTAATAAAAAAATTGTTATATAGATTAAAAATAAAATATTTATGATTTAAGAAAAAAGTATAAAGAAAAGATAAATGTTGATAAAGTAAGGGTAGTATGGCTTACTAATATAATAACCAAAACTTTTGGGCTTTGGAAAAAAAAGAAGTCTCCTCTTCTCTGCTTGAGTTAAAAATATCAAAAAGGTACAAATTCCTTGTAGTTTCCATTCTTCTCTCCCAATTATCAGCTGCATATTTTTATTATATATATATATATATATATATATCTGAAGACTCAGAATCCCAATTGTCCATAATCTTAATTTGTTGCTTGTTCAATCAATATGAACATCTTTTCCAAGAAACCCAATGCCAAAGGTTCGATTTTTAACTTCTTTATTTCATCAAAAGTCAATTTTTTTTTTTGTTTACGTAATTGCTGCCTTAGAATACATATGTATACTGATTTAGGATTTTCTTGAGGTAGGGGTAAAGGTCTGTGGGTCTGATTTGGGATTGAGGGTTAGTTGATTGATTGTTGGAAACTCTTAACAAAATTTGAGCTTTTATGATTCTTGGTGTTTGATCATTCATAATATTGAGCTAAAGATTTTTTTTTTTTTTTTTTTTTTATGACAGAGGCGCTTCGGGAGAGTAGAAGAGAACTAACTCATGCCACCAGAGGTAAAACTATTTTACACTTCTGTTCCTCCTTTCCCCTGGAAACAAGATACATTGAGCTCATAGGACATCCATTGTCTCGAAATTGAACTATATGTATATGTGCAAAAGTGCATCCAAGATTTAAATTTGACGGGTTTGGTCTTTAATGTTCCTAACACATAACTTATTCGACTTCTGAAATTATGGTTGGGAATATAATACTCCTTCTGTTTCGGTAAGAATATAATGGTATTAAACATGCCACGGGGAAAGTTAGAATTAAAGAGTTGCCGAAAGAGACATTCTTTTTTGAAACGGACTGACTTGAAGAAAGTAAGACAAACAGATTGAAGTGGAGGGAATATTGTTAAAATTTTAGTGGTTTCACACACACAGAGACACACATATATAAATCCATGTTCTGTATCCAAATAGTTGGTTTGGGTTAACCTGTTGCTAATAACCTACATCTGCCACTGTATATTTATGTTATAGAAAATTCAAAGGGGAGTTTTAAAATATGTTGAAAGGTACACACTATCTTTAAATATTGTCTGGCTGAAGCTGCATTACCTCAATTGTTATAACTTCCGTGATTAGTTATTCTATTTTAATTTCATTTATCATTGGCCTTTTCTTCACCTTTTCTATAAATTGATAATGTGTAGAATGATGAGAAAAAATGCAAGGGGCAAGGTAGGATTTTAATTGTATTTAGCATATTCGCCTTTGCATTTCATTCTCACTGTAACTTTTTTTGGAATACATTAGATCATTACATAGTTGTAAAAGGAGGAGGCTTGCAGTTGGTTGATGCATGACCAATGTAAAAATAGTCAAAACTATGATGTGAATACTCTAAATACGAAGAACTCATATTGTACCCTGCATAGTTTGGATTGAGAGTTGAGACACAGTTGATATGATATTAAATTGTTAGGTCATTGGTACTAGATGATATTGTGGGGTTTTTATGAGCTATGCCAATGTTGGTTTGGATAGTTGATAGAAAGTATTATTAATTCCAATCAGAAAAGAAAGTAATGTTATTGTAAACCTGAGGTATACAAGTGAGATAAACAGTGACTCTACAGGCTTAGGGAGTAAATAGAGTAACTCACTGGCAGAGGATTTAACAAGTTTATTGATCTCAACATCCACACACACGAAAGCCTTTGGAAGGTCTTCCAAACAAGTGAAGGTCTTTTTGAATCTTTGTTTAAATTGGCCTGATATACCTTGTATAAGATGCTCCAGTTTTTAGTAAGTGTCTTCTGCAGTAGCTACTTGTATCATAAATGACAACCGTGCTAAATATTTTCTTTTGGATAACCATAGTGTCTTGGCATTGCACACACCTTGATTAATTCTACACGGCACTAGCACATGGACTGTTTAGGCCACACCCTTGGGTGCCACAACAATGTTATTACGTTCAACCAAGGCCTTTCTACTTGCGCAAGGATGTAAAAGATGTTCTTGGTCTTTGTTTAGGTTCGATTACCGTTTGCATTTAGGAAATTCATTATTGTGTCTACTAGAGATTGGGGTATACAGTAAAGTCTTTCAATAGTGAATTGCTAGATTCTTGTGCAAAGTATCTTTCTTTGTGGAGTGGGGATGGGGGGAACTAAATTTTCCACTGCCTGGATTGGCTCACACATTTTTTGTCACTATGGACAAATTTCTTTCATTACCCATTTCTATCAAATGAATATACATATGCCATCTATTCTACTTGGGCAACTTTATGTTAGCTTTAACATGTTAGGGAACTGGATGAGATGATGTTCAATTGTAGGTAATGTAGGTTAAACCACGTTCTGTGAATGGAGATTTCAAATGGTAATAATTCATTAATAAGTTGTAATTTCTTTCCCATCAGAAGATGCACACAATCTCTGTTAATTAGAGGGCAAGTTAGGAAGATCATCACACTGATATCCACAATTTTCTTTTTGGTGTGGAAGTGCTTCTTGTAAGTAACTGTTGAGTAATTTATTTTCGTTTTAATATTGCGATGTAGGTATTGAGAAGGAAATTTCTGCTTTACAATCAGAGGTATGTCCAGATTTTGTTTCTGATGACAGTTCTTGAAAGTGCATAGTGTGTGTTCATGAGATACACTTTTTTTGCGATTTTAGAGCTTGTATAACTTTTCATATATATCACACTTCCTTTACTTATGGTTCTTCACATGATATCACATCAATAATTTCCCAGGTTCATCTCCAAGATCTGACAAGCCAATATGGAAAATACACAAGCAAGGGGTCTACACAGTGAAGTCATGCTATTGGAAAATGAACTACAATATTTCATTGACTGAGAGGTGGCCATGGAAACTAATTTGGAAGGAGAAATGTCCATCAAAAGTATCATGTTTTGTTTGGCTACTGATTAGGAAAGCATGCCTTACTCATGAAGCTTTACAGAAAAGAGGCATGCATATTTGTTCAAGATGTTTTATGTGTGAACAGGAAGCTGAGGAAAATAATCATCTGTTCATTCATTGTAAAACCGCTGCAAGGTTGTGGAATACGTTTTTGTGCAGTCTAAAGATTAGTTGGGTGATGCCAAAGACTACTTTGGAGGTCCTGAACAGCTGGCCAGGAGTTGGAAGTAGAGGCAAGAAGGAAGAATGGTGGAAGCTCATCCCAGCATGTATCTGGTGGTCTATATGGAAGGAAAGGAATGCTAGGTGTTTTGAAGGACAGAAAATCAATTTTCAGAGGATTAAAACAAACTGTAATAGTCTTCTATTTTTTTGGTGTAAACAAGACTTGGTGGGGGATGGGGTAGAATTAGTTGATTTCTTAGGAAACTTGTAATCTGATTACCATCATGGAGGTGTGCTCATCACACTATAGGATGTAAGTTTCCAATTCATCATCTCTTGGATGATGAATCTTTTGTGAATACACAGTTACCCTTATCTCAAAAAAAACTCATGTGTCATCTGCTTTTCTCTCTGCATTTTCAGACAGCAACAAAAGTTCTAGCACGTCAGTTAATCAGGCTTCGACAGCAAATAGCTAACTTGCAAGGTAGTCGGGCTCAAATGAGAGGTATAGCGACTCACACACAGGTACTCGTCCAAGTCCATGTTACATGTGTACTTATTTTAGTTCCTCATTCCTCTTTTACGGATGCATTTGAAAAGCTTAATGCCCATTGCAGGCAATATCTGCCCAATCTTCGGTTGCTGCAGGCATGAAAGGAGTCACTAAGGCTATGACTGCTATGAATAAGGTTTGATGGCCAAAGATCATGATATCTAATTTAATATTTCCATTTGATTGTTTGAGAGATTTGCATACACTCTATCCTTCCCAGACCCACTTTCGGGACTGCACTGGGTTTGTTGTTGTGGTTGTTGTATGAGAGAATGAAACATAAAAAAAATCTCAATAGTTTTTATTCTTAAAAAAAGAATGAAATATAAACTCATCTTCATACACACGTGGCTATAATTCAAGGAAATGAGGAGACCGACGGGGTTGTCTCACATCGTATTGGAGCATGGTGGATGAAATGGAAGCTCGGATCTAGTGTCCTATGGGATAAAAATGTGTCACTGAGACTTAAAGGTAGGTTCTATAGAGTGGTTGTTACCCCAACCTTTTTGTACATGGTTGAGTACTGGCCAGTCAAGAACTCTCACATTCAGATGATGAAGGTAGCATAAATGTCTGAAGGTAGCATAAATGAGGATGCTTAGATAAATGTTTAGGTATACTAGGAGGGACAAGGTTTGGAATGAAGATATACGGGATAAGGTGGGGTGGCCTCCATGGAGGATACGATGCGGGAAACGAGTCTAAGATGGTTTAGGCTTGTGAAGAGAAGCACAGACGCCCCAGTGAAGAGGTGCGAGAGGTTGGCAATGATAGGTCTAAGGAGAGGTAGGCCGAGAAAGAATTGGGGAGAGGTGATTAGACACGACAAGACACATTTCAGCTAACGAGGACATGACCCTAGAAAGGAGAGCATGGAGGTTAAAGATTAGGGTAGATGGTTAGTATGTAGTCGAGCGATCTCTCCCTTTCCAATGGTAAAGCGTGGGTCAAGCCTGGAGCACCTATCTACTCCCTTGCCAGTATTATCACTATTGTGCTGGCATTATCTTATTCTCCAATTTTATTTTATTACTATTGTTGTTTCTTGTTCTTTGGTTTTCTTTACTATTTGATGTCAGTACTTCTCTGTCTTTAATATTTTCATTGTAACTTTTTTACGCTTGCACTTTTCTGAAAAATCATCTTTCTTGGGCCGATGGTGTATCAGAAACAACCTCTCTACCCACAAAGGTAGGGGTAAGGTTTGCGTACACCCCACCCTCCCCAAACACCATTTGTGGAATTACACTAGGTATGTTGTTGTTGTGTTCATCTTCATATACATGGAGATGGATCTCATGATGAGCGGGTTCCTGCACTCTTCACTGGTTGGTGGGATGCTACTTCTCGTTCTCTTGAACCCTCTTAGCTCCTTGTGGATAAATCAAAGATGTGGGTTATATTGGGACTAGCAGTTTGATCCTTTCGTGTTTCTCAACTCCTCTTTTCTTTGTTCCTTTTTCTTCTTGCCTCCATTATTTGGTTTATTTTCATATTACTCATTAAAACATGACATTTGTGTTGTATGTGAAGTCACCATCATTCCTTCTAAATATTAATAATTATCAGTTGACTCAATGCAGCAAATGGACCCGGCAAAGCAAGCGAAGGTGATGCAAGATTTCCAGAGGCAATCAGCTCAATTGGATATGACGGTAAGACTGATTGCACATTACCTACTGATTCTAAAATAAAACCATATCTCCTTCATTTCCACTCAGATTATTAGAAGTCAACTCAATAATATGGTGTTGGTATATGTAGACTGAAATGATGTCAGATGCCATAGATGATGCTGTAGATGATGACGAAGCAGAAGAGGAAACTGAAGATTTGACAAATCAGGTATGCTTTTAAAATCCCCATTTTGTAATGACTGAAAATAGTTAGTGGACGTGCACTAAGCAATGTGTATTTACTTTATTCTATCTTAGTAGTTGATTTAATTGAAAAATATCCATTATGTATTGATTGCTCTAGTGATGCAAGTCTTCATAAAAACTCGCACTAAGTTTGGGAACCCTTATCCTTTCCTGCGAAAACCAAAGCATCAAAGACATTGGTCACCTAGTAAATAAACGATGGTCTGCGATGTCATTATGGGTGTCTTTAGGATCATTGTCTTTTTAATAGAATGTATTATTCTGGATTCTTTTCATGGAAAATGGTAAAAGTTGTCCCTAACGTTTGTGATTTGCCTTATATATGTCGTTCACTAATCTATCAGCTCATAAAAGCCCCCAATGTTATCTTCTATCTCAAATATACCCCCAAAATAAAAAAGGTCCAAATATGTCCCTCACACTAAAGGTGGAAGCTGTATCGGGGTATGTTTTGGACCTTTTTAATTGTTTAGAGGTTCAGTAGAGTCCATTTAGGACCCCAGGATCTTAGATTCAAATGGTGGCGAAGTTTTGCACCATATATTGCATATGTGTTTTCATTGAAAATGGAATGACGATTCAATGTGGAATATTCTTTCTAGAAATCAATTAATTATGAAATGCATTAAAAAATATATATATACTAAATTTCTTTACACATGGTCCCACCTACTTATCGGCTTCTTGCATGTCAACTCAATCTTATTTTTGCAGGTCCTTGATGAAATTGGAATTGATGTTGCCTCACAGGTTAGTTTTTCATTATTGTTTCACATTGGAAAAAGTAGTATTTTACTTGCAAGAAGGAAAGGAGTTAAGTGCCGAAAATTACCGTGTTAAATTGAAGATCCGGTGTTTTAATCTGGACAGTTGTCAGCAGCTCCCAAGGGCAAAATTTCTGGAAAAAGGACTGAGGAATCAAGCAGGTTCGTCTTCATTTTCTTTTGATATAGTTTTTTTGTTACTTTATTGCCCTTGAGTTTGTTCTGAAGACAGGACTTGAAAGAAAAGTATGCTTTAGCTTGGACAATGAAGTTAAACCATAAAGATAGTGTAATG
>JAJONZ010023222.1:0-14606 GCA_029582445.1 Solanum paucissectum
CTTTCAGCTGTCTCTTTATTATCGCGCCTGAACATCTTTCCTGCAAAATACAATAAAAACATATAAAAACCAATACAAAAAGGCCCTAGACACACACAACTTGTTAGTGAAATGTATTAGAAATACCGTAAACTCACGGTATATCAGTTCCCTATATTGCAAAATTGTGATCTTAATGTGGGTGATTGATTTTAGAAGCATGTAAATGGGTCTTGTTTAGATGAATTGAATTGATTGAATTATATTATTACCCATATCTAATGTAGAAATTCTAGATGTTGGGTTGAATGTGATTTATGATCCTTGAAGGGCAAATTATGAAGATTGTTGTATAATCATGATGCTTGTGTACATGCTTTATGAATTCAATGAAAGTAATGTAATCATGACTATAAAGAAATTATGATATTATTGAAAAGTTATTCTCAATTGTAACCTTGTGAATGATGATGACATGTCATGAAAGGTTTCTTCAATATAATGATACACCTTGAATTGGTAGGCTTAGGGCATCCTCTTCTTGTGTAACTAAAATTATCTTGTCTTAATGAACTTTGAATCGTTAGGCCAAGTGAAATACCTTTCATAAATGACTAATGTAGTATCCCAGGCTTTGTCTTGAATCGGTAGACCAATGGTAGCCCTTTCATGATGAGTCTATGAACTACTACAATGATGAACCTTGAATCGGTAGACCTAAGGGTAGCCCTTTCATGAGGATTAAATGAGCTTTCCTAAAAATGTACCTTGAATCGGTAGGCTAATGGCACCCTTTCATGTGTGTAAAAATGTACCTTGGGTCGGTAGGCAAATGGCATCCCTCTCATGTGTACTAATGTTAAAAAGAGAATGAACTACTCTATGGGAATTTAATGCTTAGCACCGAGTGGATATTGTGAGGTGGAAACTCTCCCCATGTTAGACCGGGTTTCTAGTAACCACTTCCTTATCCCATAACTATGTGCCCACATAGGTTATAGCTGGTGGATCCACCTAAGCTAATTTACCGGTTCTACCTTAGGCAAGTAGACAAACTCTTTTCGGTGTGGGACATGACACCGAATTCCATGATTTTCTTACATGGTCTATGTCGGTTAGGGCTTATTCCCATCATGTGAGTTATGTGCTATGGTTACTCGTGAGGTTGTATGAAGTGTGGGTGGTAGTATGGGATGTCATCCATGCATTGCACGAGTAGGCTTTGAGAGTGGCTATGGTGTGTTCCTCAAATGTCATAATGTCTAATGAAATGAATGTGCTCATAATGATGCTAATGAGAATGTTGACTTAAAGGCTTAATGTAATAATGAATGTTTAACTTGGATTGTTATTATGAGATGCTTTCCTTGTCGTGACTTATTAAATATGAAGGTTCCTTGTCTATGTGTATTAACTAAAGATGATAATGAAGAATGGTATGTATGATTATGGTGGCCTCAAAGTGGTACTTAGTATTTGTGGTATTATGGGATGCTATTCATACATTACACAAGTATAACTTAGGGTTACCTAGAAATAGTTCTATTATTTGTTATAATGACTTATATGATGAATATGCTTATGTCTTATGTGTTTATACTAAAAGTGCGTGATGATCCTAAAACTTGTTAAATGCATGGTTTTCAACCAAAATGTCTTTTTTAGCATGATTTTCGCATGGCTATCATAGTTAGTACATATTTGTGCTAACCCATATTTCTTCTACATTTTTCTACAAAGTGTACGTCCCGGTGTTTGAGGTGTTCTTCTTAGATATAAGCTTGGATCAACTATTCTCCTAGCTTGTGGTGAGTCCTCAAGATTCTAGGACATGTGAGTCTTTAGTAGTTTCTTTCATGTCATTTTACATTTCGGACTATGTTGAAGGGTTGTGACCCTATTATTGATTCAAAGTTGTAGTAGATGGCTAAATGAGATAAAGATAGACTTTCTCTTGCTTTTATAAAGACTTCAATTGTATGGATAAAAGTTTTTCAATTCCACATCATTTCTTATGTCTTATGTTATAAATGTTATGAGGCTTGTATGAGGCTCTTCAGAGTCTTTTACGCTGTGTTACATCCGGGGTGTAGGCTCGGGTCGTGACAAACATGGTATCAGAGTACAAGATGTTGGGATGATTTTAGGATGATCTCTCATAAGCCACGTCTAGTAAACTTTTGTTCATGAGTGTAAAGCGCTTCACATTTATGAATGAGAGGCTATAAGATGTTATGGAAATTTCACTTCTTTCATTACTCTTAAGTCGTGCCATAGAGTTTAACTCTATAAGGTCTTCCTTCTAATCCTCCTCTTGTGTCTTTAGGAAATGTATACATGAAGGCCTAACGCAAGAAGGGTGGAAGAGGAGAATGTGAATCAAGGAGTTCCTCGAGATAATCATGCTCCTCAAAATGACCAAGCTCCGATTGATCCTCCGGATATGACAAATATGGAGATTAGGTCGGCTTTTCTAACATTGGCTCCCGCCATGATGGCCCAAGCCAATAGGGATGTTGGAACTCATGTGAACCCTAATGTGAACTCCACCGCTTCTAGATTGAGGGATTTTGTTAGGATGAATCCTCCGGTGTTTCTCGGTTCCATGGTGGGAGAGTATCCTCAAGAGTTTGTGGATGAGGTTTATAAAGTAGTTGATGCTATGGGGGTGACTTCGGTAGAAAAAGCGGAACTATCCGCTTATCAATTGAAGGATGTTGCCCAAGTTTGGTTTACTCATTGGAAGAGGAATAGGCCGGTAGGAGCGGGTCCCATAGATTGGGAGGTGTTTAAGAAAGCATTCATTGATAGGTTCTTTCCCTATGAGATGAAGGAGGCTAAGGTAAAGGAATTGATTAACCTTAGGCAAGGTAGCATGAGTGTTCAAGAGTATGCCTTGAAATTTACCCAATAATCCAAGTATGCTCCATCTATGGTGGCAGAGACTAGAGATGAGATGAGTAGATTTGTGATGGGTGTGTCCGACTTAGTTGAGGAAGAATGTCGTATGGCAATGCTCCATGATAACATGAATATCTCTAGGATTATTGTGTTTGCCCAACAAATGCAGGAATCCAAACTTAAGAGAAAGAATAGAGAGATGAAAAGAGCTAGGTCCGATGAACAAGGTCAACCAAGGTTCAAAAAGAGATCTTCCAATCGAGATTCGTCAAACACTCCTAGGGTTAACCAAGAGAAAGGTAGTGGGTCTCCATTTGCCTAAACCTACTTTCACCAATTGTGGAAAGAAGGACCATGGGAAGTTCCTAGCCGGTACAAATGGGTGCTATGATTGTGGAAAGAGTGACCATCAAGTGAAAGATTTCCCTACACTCTTGGAAAAAGGAAGAGATGTCAAACAAGCTTCTCTTAGCGGTCCAGATCCCAATGCTCCAAAGCATAGTCGCTTCTATCCACTCTAGGCTAGAGAGGACAAAGGAGCCCTTCCGGATGAAGGCACCGGTATGTTGATAATTTCTTATAGATGCAAATGTTTATTTAAGGTCCCTATGCTATTTGTTAGACTTTCATGTTAGCCTTAGTATGGGTTTACTCCCAAGGGGGAGATTGTATACTTAGAAAGCAAGATTGTTGAGAGTTCCGATATCCTTATCCCTTTCTTCTATTCCTATTCAAGCTTGAGACAAAGAGTTCCTTGTGGCTTGTTTTATGTTTTGGAGTCATGTGTGATTTATGGGTTTCCATGATCTCCTTATGATTATGCATGTTCTTGAGAAAATTCATGTTTAGTAACAAAATGAGTTTACATGATTTATGTGTTCACCATGTTGTTGTGCATTTGAGTATGAGGTTGCATATTTGACTTCATGAGGTGAGTTGATGAACATGCTCTATATGTTTTATGAGATGGCATATTGGCTCCATAATGTTGTGTTGAGCATGCTTTTGTTGGAGAAGGCAGTTCCTCCTATAAACATGAGAAATTTTGAATTTCATGCATATTGGGTTGATAGATGTAGTTCCTACTTCCTTTAGTTGCATTGATCATGTTGAGATGGAGTTTAAGTTTCCTCCTTTAAGTGATGCATTATTTTGATAATTCACACATGATGGGCTGCTAGTCTTGAGTCTTTAATTATGTAAGGTGTCTAGATCGACATTCGAGGACGAATGTTCCCAAGGGGGAGATAATGTAACATTTGAAAAATTAATAGGTGAAACTAGAGCCTTACGTAAGAGTTTTAGAATTTTATGTGGGGTTTAGAGTTGTAAAATAACTCCCCATACTTAGAATAAATGTTTTTAAGGGCTAAACGTGAAGGTATGACCCCCCGAAGGACCAACCAAAGGTCCTTGAGGAGGACCCTAAATTAGCCCCCAAAAATTTGGCTAAGTATAAGTTCAAGGAAGGGTTCAAGGACGGTGGAAGAGTCCACGGCCGGTGAACCCATACTTGAACCCAAGACTTGTGAAAAATATTGAAAGGCAAGGTTCAAAGGAAGGATTCAAGGATGGTGGAAGAGTCCACGGCCGGTGAACCCATCCTTGAACCCAAGCCTTCTGAAAAATATTCTAAGGCAAGGTTCTAAGGAGGGGTTCAAGGACGGTGGAAGAGTCCATGGCCGGTGAACCCATCCTTGTGAAAAAATTTCGAAGGCAATGTTACTTAGAAAAGAAAATTTTATGCCTCAAGTCCACGGAGGGGACCACAACTCATGGAAGCCTCTCGTGGTACTTGCCTTAGTTTTTTAGGAAGTTCACGTGGGGGGCAAAAAGGGGTAATTTTGTAAATTCTAATTTTTGGTCCAATTAAAATGGGTATAATTTATATTATTTTAAAATAAATATATAAGGTATTTTAAGTCATTAAACACCCAAACTAAATCAATTTCACAAAGACCCAAATAAATATCGAAAGTTCATCTTCCTCACAATATTTCTCTCTTTAAAAACCCAAAAAGAAGAAGAGTGAAATTGAAGATTGGGCTGGAAGAAATCAAGGGTTTTTCATCAAATTCTTTCAAGATTCATCATCAAGGTATGGTAGTTTTCATCCATGGGTAGATTCCACCCATGGAGCTCCTTCAAAACTTGATTTCAAATCTTACAATTTTCCCCAAAAAGAAGGGTTTTATTCGAATAGCATGGGTTCTCTTAAAAAATATATTTTTAATGGTTCAATTATGTTGGGTTATGATTAAATTGATTATTTGTGGTTGAATTATGGTTAAAATCCCCCAAGAACGCATGGATTCCCTATATTGCAAAATTGTGATCTTAATGTGGGTGATTGATTTTAGAAGCATGTAAATGGGTCTTGTTTAGATTAATTGAATTGATTTAATAATATTACTACCCATATCTAATGTAAAAATTCTAGATGTTGGGTTGAATGTGATTTATGATCCTTGAAGGGCAAATTATGAAGATTGTTGTATAATCATGTTGCTTGTGTACATGTTTTATGAATTTAATGAAAGTAATGTGATCATGACTATAATGCAGTTGTGATATTGTTGAAAGTTTATACTCAATTGTACACTTGTGAATAATGATGACATGTCGTGAAAGGTTTCTTCAATGTAATAATACACCTTGACTTGGTAGGCTTAAGGCATCCTCTTCTTGTGTAACTAAAAGTATCTAGACTTAATGAACTTTGAATCGGTAGGCCAAGTGGCATCCCTTTCATAAATGACTAATGGAGTATCCTAGGTTTTGTCTTGAATCGGTAGACTAATGGTAGCCCTTTCATGATGAGTCTATGAACTACTACAATGATGAACCTTGAATCGGTAGACCTAAGGGTAGGCCTTTCATGAGGATTGAATGAGCTTTCCTAATAATGTACCTTGAATCAGTAGGCTAATGGCACCCTTTCATGTGTGTAAAAATGTACCTTGGGTTGGTAGGCCAATGGCATCCCTCTAATGTGTAATAATGTTAAAATGAGAATGAACTACTCTATGGGAATTTAATGCTTAGAACCCAGTGGATATTATGAGGTGGAACCTCTCCCTATGCTAGGCCGGGTTTCTAGTAACAACTTCCTTATCCCATAGCTATGTGCCCACATAGGTTATAGCTAGTGGATCCACCTAAGCTAAAGTACTGGTTCAACCTTAGTCAAGTAGACCAACTTTTTTCGGTGTAGGACATGACACCGAATTCCATGATTTGCTCACATGGTCTATGTCGGTTAGAGCTTATTCCAATCATGTGAGTTATGTGTTATGGTTACTCATGAGGTACTATGAAGTGTGGGTGGTAGTATGGAATGCCATCCATGCATTGCATGAGTAGGCTTTAAGAGTGGCTATGGTGTGTTTCTCAAATGTCATAATGTCTAATTAAATGAATGTGCTCATAATGATGCTAATGAGATTGTTGACTTAAAGGCTTAATGTAATAATGAATGCTTAACATGGATTGTTATTATGAGATGATTTCCTTGTCATGACTTATTAAATATGAAGGTTCCTTGTTTATGTGTATTAACTAAAGATGAGAATGAAGAATGGTAAGTATGATTATGGTGGACTCAAAGTGGTACTTAGTATGTGTGGTATTATGGGATGCTATTCATACATTGCACAAGTATAACTTAGGGTTACCTAGAAATGGTTCTATTATGTGTTATAATGACTTAAATGATGAATATGGTTATGTCTTATGTGTTTATACTAAAAGGGCATGATGATCCTCAAACTTGTTAAATGCATGGTTTTCAACCAAAATGTCCTTTTTAGCATGTTTTTTGCATGGCTATCATACTTAGTAAATATTTGTGCTAACTCATATTTATTCTACAATTTTCTACAAAGTGTAGGTCCCGGTGTTTGAGGTGTTCTTCTTGGATTCAAGTTTGGATCGACTATTCTCCTAGCTTGTGGTGAGTCCTCAAGAATCGAGGACATATGATTCTTTAGTAGTTTCTTTCATGCCATTTTACGTTTCGGACTATGTTGAAGGGATGTGACCCTATTATTGATTCAAAGTTGTATTAGATGGCTAAATTAGACAAAGTTAGCCTTCCGCTTGCTTTTATAAAAACTTCAATTGTATGGATAAAAGTTTTTAAATTCCACATCATTTCTTATGTCTTATGTTATGAATGCTATGAGTCTTGTGTGAGGCTCTTCAGAGTCTTGTACGCCGTGTTACGTCCGGGATGTAGGCTCGGGTCGTGACATTATATGAAAGATGAACATGTAGAGAACTGCACTATTCTAGCTAGTGCTACTTAATTGGGTTGTAAGGAAAATTTTGGAGTCAAGGAAGTACTTAGGAACTTGTTCTTCCCAAGGACATCTTGATGTTAAGCTGAATGAAGTAGTTAAAGAATGCAGATTTTCTATCAGAAAGATGTATCTTAATCTCATGCCTACCCACCCAAAAGTTCCCTGGACGACTATTGCACTACAACAAAACGTCCATCCTATACATAAGTACATATTGTGGCTAACAGCCTAGAGAAGATTCGCAACTCTAGAGAGACTTCAAAAATTTGGTATTCATGTGCCTCCAGATTGTGCTTTTTGTGGTACAACTTGTGAATCCTTTGAACATCTTTACTTCCAATGTTATAGTCACTAGAGCTTTATGGCACAAGTTATTGGTGTGGTTGGGGATCAACAGAACCATTGGAAGCTGGCAAGATGAACTAGACTGGGTTACTATCTTGGAAAGGAAGAAAATAGGGAAGGGTGCAATAGTTAGTTGTGTATCTCGAATGGAGAGAGTGAAATGTAAGAATAGAAATTGCGTTGTACATACATGTGAGGGAAAGGGACATGGCCAAGTGGAGGAATACACTACAAACACTAGATAGACTGCCATGAAGATGGAACGATACTTTTATTTTGTGTATGCATCCCTAGATTAAATATAGTTGGTACTTTGTAGATCCTTTTGTAAGTTGTCTTTTTTTGGTTGGTTCAATTCTGAGAAGCAATTGGTCAGCACTTGTTTGGTACTTTAATGTTCACTTTTTGGTATCAATAAATGGTTAGTTTACCAAAAAAAAAAAAACAAAATGCCCGAGTACAGTAAATAATCAAATCGGAACAGTAAAGTTCATCAAAAGCGTTCTTCTAGATAAAATTTGGTTTTGTTTCATTCAATTTTTTATTGTATATTTAAATATGATGGTCCAATCTGACAACCCTTCAGACACTTCACTAGAGGCTCAGACTGGGAGATTGAGGTCTTTGGCAGCAATGCGACCAGCGGGAGCATTGAACTGCAAAGAGACAGCCATGAGGGACATACTAATTTTATACTGATACAGCATACCAGTATCATTTCTAGTCCAACCCCACTTCTGTCAAGGACTTTAATATATGGCTGTCCCATCACCATATGGCAAGCTGGTGCTACCAAGTTAGACTGGATATTTATCATTCATGTAGTTGATAATGTTTTACATAGATAGGTGGACTGTCTTAATGGATGACTCTGGAAGGGGGAATCTATCCCTTGAGATATGCGTTCACGGGACCCGTGTTTTTTTCCATAGCCTGTGTTGGTTAAGAAATGCATAAAGTATTTATAAAAAGTTGATTGTGAACCCAATTATTTTTACATTAACTTGATCATTGTAGGAACCCATAAATTACAAAACCTAGATCTGCCTCTGGACTTCGGTTGAACAATGAATTCACTTTTTGTTATTAGCTACACGTCCTTTTTAGAGAAAGGTAATGTCTTACAGGTATTGTAAGAAACTAAGTATTGATTCTGCTTCATTTACAAATTCCTCTTTACAGTTTACAGCAAAAGAAAGCAAAAGTATGCAATCTGAATTGAGTTAGCTATATCGACCGTATGCATGTTGGAGTTAGTTTTTTTTTAAAAAAAAAAATAGTTATACATTGTGTACATTAACAAATAGAAACTTAAGCTACATGTGGAGACAACCATATATGGCCAATCTTAAATCAAGTTACTCCTTACTTAAAAAAAGTCTTTTCCTAGTCTCCCTTATCCCAAAGTAAGGCCATACTGATTTCCGTCGAAGTCAACTAAAGAAGGATCTCCATGATCAACTTTGAGAACTTGAGCAAAGTCAAAATATGTCGATGATTCTAACTACTTAGGGTAATAGGCTTCCCCATATATCACATAATCACAATGTAAACACAACGTTACCTGATTGTCAACACCTGAAAAACCAGGAGGAAGAGCAATAGGAAGTTGAAGCTCTCC
Organism: Solanum paucissectum; assembly: GCA_029582445.1. Taxonomy (NCBI): domain Eukaryota; kingdom Viridiplantae; phylum Streptophyta; class Magnoliopsida; order Solanales; family Solanaceae; genus Solanum; species Solanum paucissectum. The sequence continues at coordinate 9,148 of JAJONZ010023222.1, forward strand.
ATTTTGTGTCCTATGCCTTTTGTATTGGAGAAGTATCTAACATACAGAGAAATCATGAGATAATAGAATTTACATAAACAAAGAGTAATAGACAGATAACGTTTTAGAACAAATTCTATTCAAAATCACCATAGCATAGATGCATGGAGATGATGTTCTTTATTCGACTTAAACATCTAAGTTTGGCATTTCAAAATGTCGAAAGCTAAGAAGAAGTGGAGAATATATTCTCTCAATAAGATAATATGAACCAGAATGTCCAGCTCGAGTCTTCATTTGTAGGACTTTGTGGGATGGGCCCGTGCATGTTGGCTTGGGTCTTCTCAACCTGTTTCATTTGATGACTCAGTGCATGGATGTCATGAGTCCATTGGCAGGCCACAAAAGATGGTTTGTTAGTAAAGGTTTTCTAAGTTGATACTTCACAAAGCACCCACCAATTTTTTTGATAAGGTTAAATAATTTGTTAGTGATTGAGGAAAATCCTGTATATAAGCCGTATACCAAGAAATAGAGAACCTATACAAAAATATGGTCCTCTACAAAAGACATTCAATCATCTATACAAGTAGGGACCTCATAGGTGCACCAAAAAAAGAAACTAGAGATAAAAAGGCTAATCATTTCATTTACAAAATCTATATCTATCCCTTCAAACACTCTCTCCCTATCCTTCCATATAACCCACATGAAAGATAACATCGCAAACCACCTACCCACTAACAAGGCGACATAATTCAGGTCCCAAAAACTCACCTTATACCAAATATTAGCAGCATGGTGGACAGTAGTCAAAATATGCTAATAACTAACAAGGGAAGAGAACTACAGGTTATTACCTTCTCATAGAAGCTGCAGAATGTCCAAGAAACAGTAGTACAAGTCCTAAGAGAGAAGATTATCAGAGCCCCAAAAAAAGCATTTAGAGAAAGTTGTATAATAGTAGATCGAAGGCATTGGTATTGTCTTATATATTCAGTTGATTATAATTCTAGTAAATTCTGATCTTATTTGAGCATCAAAAGATATCTTGCTTATTACAACCCCATTTTTTATTCTAAGTTACTCATCTAATTGGAGACATCAGGCCTCGACACTCATTTCACATTGAGCAAATCTAGCATAAGGAAGCATCATGTCAGTATCTCATAAAGTTTAGACTCCTTATTCAGAAGCATCTGTAAATATTTTAGGCTTCAAGTCCCGTGCTTAACTCCAGAACAAATTACCACCACTCAGATACGTGTATAAGATCCCCGGTCCTCTATATTTGACCAAATGTCTAACAGAAAGAAAGATGCAACATTCCTCGGGTATGTTGTTGTTTGTTGTTAATGCGGTGTATGTTTCTTAGCAATTATAGCCTAAGTTGCTCGGACTCGGTGCGGGTGTCCGATACAGGTGCGGATCTAGATGTTGGATCCTTCATGATCTAATTTTAATATTCGAGGAAATGGATCCATGAAGGGATACGGGTGCAGGGATTCGCCTAAAATAATTAAAGTATCTAAAAGAAGAGTTAAAACCCTAAATTATGAGATATTACGGGAGAAATTGAGGAGAATATGGAAGGAGATTAACGGAAAATGAGTGACATAGAAATTTATATATAAAAGGTATTTCATTTTCTTCAATTTCACCTTAGCTTTTGTATTGATCACAGACAATCACTAAAATTGTCCACACTTACCCCATCAATTTTGGTCAAAGCACCCAAAATCGGTTGAACAAATTGGACACGATCCCATACCCATGTCGTGTCGACACGGGTGTGGCACAAAAAGTGAAGAGTCCGATCAACTTATCTTATAGCTTGATGTTGGAATCTATGTTGTTATTTATGCAAAAGCACTTCATTTTTTCTTTGTATTTTCAATTTTAGTAGTTTTAATACTCTCTCCGCTATAAAAAGAATGCCTCTTTCCAAAGTTACCAAGTTCAAAGAAAAGAATGCCTCTTCCCTTTTTTGGCAATTCTTAATTTCAACGTGTCACAAGTAGAGTCCGAGCAACTAAGCTTATAGCTTGATGTTTGAATCTATGTTGGTATATTTTCAAAAGCCCTTCATGTTTTCTTCGTATTTTCAATATTAGTAGTTATAATACTCTCTCCGCTATAAAAAGAATGCCTCCTTCCAAAGTTACCAAGTTCAAAGAAAAGAATGCATCTTCCCTTTTTTGGCAATTCTTAATTTTAAAGTGTCACAACTCACATGACATGTTCAAGACCACAAGATTAAAGGATATTTTGGTACATTATACGCATCTTTCGTTTACCTAAACTCAAATCTAAAATGAACCTTCAACCTAAAATTCTTATTTAAACAACTTTTTATTGTTATTGATCTATTTGAATCATTACTAAACTAAAATAGCATACTCAATCTCGACAATTGCTTATTCATATGCTATTATGAGTTTAAGACAGGCCGATATGGTGAAATTGGTAGACACATTTTTCTTAGGAAGCGATGCTAATGCATTAATTTTCCTTTCATGGAGTTACTCCCTAATTCATATAATTTTATATTTCGAAAAAAATGTTATAATAAGTAAAATAATGGACCAAGTGCTATTTTGATCCAAGGCTACAATATTCAAAAAAAAAATTTCCTTTCTTAAAGTCTATGTCAAGTCAAAACCAAACAAACATTTGAAACAACGGGAGTAGTTATTAAGGTTTTATACAGTTCATGAACAACTATTCTTCTACCACCTTATGATATAGTGTTCTAGCAACAAAGCAGCATATTCCTCTCACATGTACCCAAAATATATCATAACATTTCACATCCAAAACAACAGAAATAAACTTCAAAATCTTGGCTCATCATCAGTAAAACAATGACAGACAACATCTCCCTTACATAGTATATATTAGGGAAGTTGATGATTGGCAAGTAAAGGAGAAATATTCATATCAAGTTGCCAGAAAAACAGAAATAACCAGGCCCAACCAAATGCTCACTTGGTGGGATTAAATGATGAGTCTCCCACTTGCCGCCACAACTTGTATCCAGTTACCTATAGATATAAAGTAGCTTAATAGTACACCATCAAAAGTACGTGGGAATAACATAAAATTCATCTCAAAGATTCATATCATATTGCATCATTAATTAATCAACCTAGTAACAGAAGAAAATACACAACCACCGCTTGGAGTTTTTTAATTATACTATGGAGTACGGAGCGTCATTGCTGATTTCTTAAAAATAAATTAAGAATACCCTCTCTAACAACTCCAGTCATCTCATGACCCAATAGGGGACATAAAAAGGCATCAGTGCCTTATGCTCCACCCACCTTGGGAATGCTAACAACAATGAGGGGATTGACGGGAGGTTGAGCCGCTTGCACTATGGGAAGGACTCCAGGGCCGACCAATCCCTTCAGAAAATTCATGATCTACTGAGCTAACATTGGGTCTAAGGGAGGAATACATGTAGTCTCAGCCTCTGCATCCTCATCTGGTCTATAATCCTCCTTGTCTTCGATCTCCACATTCTATTCCACCTCTTTGTGGGGTGCAGGAAGGGCATCTTCTCTGGGAGCATTCTCAACTAGAGATCCACCTCTAGCGGGGGCTACCCTTCCTTGGCCTCTTCCCCTTCCTCTTCCCCTACCCCTGCCTCGACCGCGGCCTCTTACTACGGACTCCTTTATTGTCTCATTGATGGGGGCTACGGGCCTGACACCGTTGTATTGCGTGTTAACTATATGCGTACAGAAGAGTGAAAGAGATCAAATACCAATTTAGATCACTAGATACCAATTGGAATCAAGTCTTAGCACGAAAGGAGAAGAAGATAGAGAGATTTCCTAAAGTTCTATAGTCTCTCGTAGAAAAGTATAGGCGTCTCCGTACCGTTCCGCAAGACTCAACTAGACTCATTTTGGTACAATGAGATCAACGAATCTAGGGCTCTGATACCAACTTTGTCAACCCAGATCGCCGTGATTGGAACCCATACTAACCCTCCAGTGGGAGAACCATTACTACAACCCAACTAAGTAACTTAACGAAAACTAAGCATTTAAAGATACAGAAGCAGGTTTAAATGAATAATGAATTATGGAGTTCCCATAAACTCCGAAAGTTTAACAAAAACAACTAACATAATTATTGTGGAAATTTAACCCATATAACCTGAAAGTCATTGTACCAAAACTCTACTAATCAACAAGTCTAAGAGAAAAGTGGTGCAACCCCGAAACCAAACATAGCGAATCCATGGCAGCCTGAAAGAACTGGCTCACCCTCGAATTTGGTCTCGATCAAAGATCCCCTAGATGAGGTCTATTAGTAGCCGCCTGAGGATGCGATGTACTCAATAAAGAACGAGCAAGTGCAGTATCAGTACACAACCACAGTGTACCGATAGGATCACACGACTATTCCAGTAAGCGAAATACACACAAGCAATTACAACACAGTAAACACACATATACAGAATGCATAGTTCAATTCTGATTTCAGTAGCGACATACAATTTCCCAATATCAATGACACGAGACACGAACATAATCATCACAAGTGGTTCTCTCATGGAACCCATACCCAAACTGTTGGTGTGTCGGAATGTGACACCCGATTCAATGTATGTGTTAGAACGTGACACTTGGTCTAATATGTGTGTCTGAACGTGACACCCGATCCAATCACTACAACAAATTGGATTATTAGGGACAAATAATTTCATCATTTATAAATCATATTTCGTCACTAAAAATCTTGTGAGACAAAAAATAATTTGTCACTCAGTCGTCACTAAATGTGTGCTGCTAAAAGTATACAAAGACGATTTAGTGCTTCGTCGCTAAAAGTATTATATTAACTACAAAAAGAAAAATTGTCCCCAAATGCTTAAACATTTGTGACAAATTTATTTGTCGTAAAAAGTATATTTTTTGTAGTTAATAGTATGCTTTGTCACTAAAAATGTTATCATTACCGACAAAATTATATCGTTGCTAATTATTTTACTTCAATCGGTGATGACATCAATTGTCTCTAAAGTTATATGTATTTCGTAGTTGAACAAAATCTAATTTTGTCACAAATGACTATATTTTATATACCTAAAATTATTTTGTTATTAAATGTATTAATTAGGGACAAATTTATTATTACAAAAAAGATTAATTTTCCTATTATCCTCCCATCTCAATTTATTTTAAACTCCTCCCTAGGAGCTAGGGGTGTGCATTCGGTTTTTTGGTTTGGTTTTACACTATTCGGTTTGGATTTTTGGTTTTTGGTTTTGTAAAAGTGTAACCCAATCCGATCCAAAATAAATTTGGTTTGGTTTGGTTTTCCTCTATTCGGTTCGGCTTTTTTCGGTTTGGTTATTCGGTTATGTCAATAATTAATAACATATATAACCAAAGTAATAATATTTAATCCCTTAAATATACTTTCTAATATAAATCATAAATAAAACTTAAAACACAATACTT
>JAJONZ010023224.1:0-13273 GCA_029582445.1 Solanum paucissectum
CTGTTGGGAGCCGTTTTGGGCCCCAGCCCAACGGCTAAAAGGGCCCAACGGCTCCTTAACGTTCACATTTTAAAAAAATAAATAAAAATAAAATAAAATTAATTTGACCGTTGAACCGGACCGGAACCGGTTCTTACCGGACCGGATCAACCGGATAAAAATCCGAGTTCCGTTTCGGTACCGATTCCGGTACCTATAAGACCGGTTCCTTACCGGTTCAACCGGTACCGGTCTTACCGGTACGGGAACCGGACCGGACCGGACAAAAACCGGTCCGTTTGCCAGCCTTAGGAACAGCCCATCCATTGCACTACATTTATTGGTGGTTGAACTTAAAACTTACATACACATAAAATATGGAAAACTTTTAGCACAGATATCAAATATTTCTATTCACCAACAGTTAGACATATAACAATCAATCACCTAGTGTTTTTGCGTGTACTGAAATTTAAACATAAAACCCCATAATTTCTAACTTACTTCATTAATCACTAGTCCACACACCTAGGTGTCCAAATCCACCTTTACAATTCCACAATTAGTGGATTGTCAATTAAATGAGATGTATAAGAATAGTAAAAAAACAGTTTAGACAAAAATTCTTTATGATTAAGATAGTTAAATATCTTTTTAAAGTAATATAACCAAACTAAAACATACATGTAAAAAATGGATCCAGCCACCAGTCATTTGTTTCCACCTATAACATCATAAAATTGTGTGCCAACCACCATTCCTATTTTTAGGTAAGACTAAAAACTAAAAACTGAAAACCTTAACATAACTAAAAAAGAAGGTTAGCTATGAGTCACATGCAAGCATGGTGGTTGTTGAATGTTTAAGCTTTATCTTCCATTCAAATTCAAAATAACAGAACCTACCTATTTTGGCATCCACAATATAAACCTCAACAAGATCATCCATGAAGGGGAAGAAAGAAAAACAAACAAGGGAATTATTTTTTATTCTTATTGCTTGTACTTCTATTTTTCGAGATTGAGTTGGTATTCAGTCTACTTCTAAATAAGTACTCCGCGTTTTAAAGAGATGGTGAATGAAGTGGTTCCAATTCCTTCAAGAGTTGAAAGCTTGGCTAAAAGTGGAATCCAAGTCATTCCTAAAGAGTATGTGAGGCCACAAGAAGAGTTAAATGGTATAGGAAACATCTTTGAGGAAGAGAAGAAAGATGAAGGACCTCAAGTACCGACGATTAATCTAAAAGAAATCGACTCAGAGGACAAGGAAATTCGCGAAAAATGCCACCAGGAGTTGAAGAAAGCAGCAGTGGAGTGGGGTGTCATGCACCTCGTTAACCATGGCATATCGGATGAGTTAATTGATCGTGTCAAGGTTGCTGGAGGTACCTTTTTTGATTTACCTGTTGAAGAGAAGGAGAAGTATGCTAATGATCAAGCTTCCGGTAATGTCCAAGGCTATGGCAGCAAGCTAGCAAATAGTGCTTGTGGTCAGCTTGAGTGGGAGGATTACTTCTTTCATTGTGTTTTCCCTGAGGACAAGCGCGACTTGACCATCTGGCCTAAAACCCCTGCTGACTACATGTAAGCTTCTTTACATAGTTTCATGATTGCAGAGTTTTCAATCTTCTCTTTTTTGCTAATGGTGGTGTCCGGGCTCGCTTGCGCGTTGCCTCGAGTAATCCACCAAGGCCTACTACCTCCACCGACATAGGTGAAGGTGAAGGTAGATAACCAACTGAGCTACTAAGATTCCTCAAGCTAAACATTTCTGTTTTGCAGTCCAGCAACAAGTGAATATGCCAAGCAGATCAGGAACCTAGCAACAAAGATTTTTGCAGTGCTCTCGATTGGGTTGGGATTGGAAGAAGGAAGACTAGAGAAGGAAGTTGGAGGCATGGAAGACTTGCTGCTTCAAATGAAGATCAACTACTACCCCAAATGCCCCCAACCAGAACTAGCACTTGGCGTCGAAGCTCATACTGATGTGAGTGCACTGACTTTCATCCTCCACAATATGGTCCCTGGCCTGCAACTCTTTTATGAAGGGAAGTGGGTAACTGCAAAGTGTGTGCCTAATTCCATAATCATGCACATTGGGGATACCATTGAAATCCTAAGCAATGGAAAGTACAAGAGCATTCTTCACAGAGGGGTTGTGAACAAAGAGAAAGTAAGGATTTCATGGGCTATTTTCTGTGAGCCTCCAAAGGAGAAGATTATGCTTAATCCCCTACCTGAGACTGTCACCGAGGCTGAGCCATCTCAATTCCCACCTCGCACCTTTGCACAGCATATGGCACACAAGCTTTTCAAGAAGGATGATCACGATGCTGCTGCTGAACAAAAAGTATTCAAGAAGGATGGTCAGGATTCTGCTGCTGTACACAAAGCCTCCGAAAAGGATGATCGCGATATTGTTGCGGAGCACATAGTCCTCAAGGAGGACAAACAGGATTCTGCTGCTGAACAGAAAGCCTTCAAGAAAGTTGATCAGGATATTGTTGCTGAGCGCAAAGTTCTCAAGGAGGACGAGCAGGATGCAGTTGCTGAGCTCAAAGTTTTCAAGAAGGATGATCAGGATGTTGTTACTGAGCATAAAGTCCTCAAGGATGTTCCTGCTAAAAAATCTGAATAGTTTCTCTTGTTGTCATACTCCGATGGTTGTTTATTTGTTGATCCCCTATTTTGTGTCCTCTGCGGTGTCTTTATTTAATAAGCATATCAACAACATTTCAAGCAATATCACCCCTTTGTATATGAGCAACACAACACCCTGTGGATTCTTTCATCAATAAAAACACAATTATTTTAGCAAAATAACTATCATTTGTTCAAATACACACACAGCATATCTTTTCATGTTCAGCATGTTTCGTTGGAGAGTAAAGTGACCCTCAACTTGGTGCAGAAACTTAATGAAGCTGATCACAGCAGTAAAAGGAATGTATGCTTACATGTTGAACAGAAAATTTCATCATTCACATTCAATTTGTGCCCGCAAGGGTTTATTTGAAAAGAAAGCTTCTAAGTTGTAAGTGAAAAGCTCTTCAAGTGCTTTAAAAGACTCTGGAGTTATAACAGCAACATGTGGAGACAGCACCACATTATCCAACCCAAACAATTCTTTTGGTACATGAGGTTCATTTTCATAAACATCAAGACCAGCACCGCCAATCTCACCTCTCTTCAGAAACTGAACCAATTCCTCCTCATCAATGAGTGCCCCTCGTCCAACATTTATGACAATACCTTCCTTCCCAAGGGCAGTCAGCACTTCTTTGCCAACTATGTGGTGTGTTTCTTTTGTTAAAGCACAACAAAGAATTAGAACATCACTGTTGATTGCAAGATCGTGAATATTAGAATGGAAAGGAAACGAAACATTGGGCTTCATCCTCTTTGAGGTGTATGCAATGCTGCAGCCAAAGGCCTCAAGTCTTTTACCAACCCTCGAACCAATGCTCCCTAAACCTACAATGCCCACTCGTTTTCCACCAACCTGTGTAAAAATACATGTTAAGTACAATGTCATCTTGCCAGTTCCCACAACTCCTTTACCGGCTTCAATAGCGCTTCTGTAAAATGACATAGAAACCATATACAAGAATGTCTTTTTTCTACTTAAGAAGAAAACTTTGTCCCCTCTATATTTACTCTTAGTATAGACCCTTCCAAAACCACATTTAACTATAATAGGTGGAGAAAAAATTTAAGATTGGTGCCAACAATTCATTGAGGAACAAACAACTTGCTAAATTAAGAAGTCAACAAAGTGAAGCAAGACTTCAAATGAAAAATACTTAGTGAAATCCTATAGGTGGAGTTTGGAGAAAGTAGAGTATACAATGACCTTACCTTTAACTCGTGAAGGTAGAGAGAAATTGTTTCCGAAAGGCATTTGGTCCAATTGTTCCAAGTTCGAAAAGTTTCAATCTTTGATCATTAATCAAAAAAATTCATAAGAGGCATTGGACAAATCAAGAAGCTCTTTTTAATACATATTCCATCTGTTTTCAGTTCGCGACAGTCAAACTATATGAACTTGGACCATCTTAAGATGTATATTTTCATCATAATAATATAAAAAGAATTGCAATGTATAGTATTTTTTATATATAGTTTGATTTAAAATGTTGAATTAATCAAAATTAGTTTAGCCCAATATATCAGTCAAATTGATTCGAAGTGAAATGTGACGAGTAAAAGTGCATAAAAAATAAACAGAATCTAGTAATGATGAGCATATTTTAGAACAAAATTGACCTTAGAACCGAGGGGGAATTTTCCTTTAACAGGCCAAGAGCCAGCACGAACAAAACGGTCAGCAACAGATACACGACGGAGGACGTCAATCAATAGGCCGACCGCGAAGTCAGCGGCATCCTCGGAGAACGAATCTCCGGCGCCGGTGACGCGGATGCCACGGAGGCGACATTCGGCGAGGTCAAAATGGTCATATCCGGCGCTAGTTCCCACGATGCACTCCAAATTAGGGTACTTATCCAGGGTCTCCGAGGTGACTGGAGTAGGACCAAAACAGAACATGACCCGAACTGAGCCGGAAAGGGGTGGAAGTGATGGGTCGGATTCCTCAAGCGGGTCGATAACCCGGTACCGGGTTTGTAGTTTGGATAAGAACGGATTTCCAAATCTCGGATAGCGATGGACGAGAAGTAGCCGGTGATTGGTGGTTTCCGGCGATTGATACTGATCGGAAGAAGCCATTTCTAATTTTCTTGGAGTGCGTGTTGAATTACTGCTCAAATTTTCAGAGCCAACCAATGATATGTTAATAAAATTAACTCAAATGGATGAAACCTTTGACAAAAACTTGTCTTCTTTTTTTCCCCGGAAAAAAAAGGGAAAAGGCTCAAATATGCCATCGAACTTTCAGAAAATGTTCATTTATGTCATTCGTTAAAAGTTTGGCTCATCTATGCCATTACCGTTTAAGAAAATGCTCATTCATGCCATTATTTTTTAACGGTGGTTTTGCAAAACCATTTTTTACACAGTGGGCCTAATGCATCTTTTGATGCTGAATTAGAACCAACACATGAGGCCTAAGAAAATGCCTCAAACCCTGCCCCTGCTCATGCCCTTGCCCCTGCCAATTCAAATACATCTTCTTATGTACACTCTTTCACTGCTCCAAATACTCTTCTTCATACTCATCAAACTCCAACCCCTATCCATACTTCTACTGATCCAACTCTTGACCCTGTCCATCCTTCCTCTGATCTAATTCCTAACCCTGTCCATCATTCTAATGAACAAGATTCAGATAGAGAATCATTGAATGGGGGGGGGGGATTTAATGGGAGTGATGTAGATGATGAGCTAAGAAGTTTTAGGGAGGAAATGAGTAAAAGAAAGAGAAGGAAAAGGGGAGAAAGAGCTCCATTGCCTGATCATGTCAAGTAAGGAACAAAAAAAAAAGGGCCAGATGCTGGGTATGATGAATCTACAAGTGGTAATAGAAACAACTTAGAAGGCAAGCTAGCTGGTGATGAGCCTTATTATCCCTCAGATGAAGCTGCCAGTTTTGAAACAGATCCAGATGCTTTCAGTGATGATGAAGAAGAGGTTCAACAAAGAGAGAGATAGAGTTAAGCCAAGAAGGAGAAATAAGGTGAATAGAGTTGTATTTGATGCATCTTCTCAGAAAATAGTGTGGGAATTGGGTCTTATATTTGAAAGTGTTAATGACTTTAGATCTGTTGTTACCAAATATGTTGCAATTGAAATGTATATTAATGAACCAACAAGGGTAAGGGTTAGGTGTACAGTTGGTTTTTATTGGCTAGCTTTGATTCTAGGACAAATAATTTTGTTGTAAAGACATACAATCCAGTTCACAAATGTGATCCTACTAATAGGAACAAGCTTTGTAATAGCAAGTTCTTATCTAGTCACTACAGTAAAAGGATAATGGAACAATCTGACATTAGAATCTTTGAATTTCAAGGGCTTATTAAAAAAAATTGGATTTATATGTTGGAAGAACAGTGTGTAAGAGAGCAAGAAACAAAGTATTACAAGAGTTAATGGGTGACTATGTTCTTGAGTTTGGGAGGATTTTGGACTACAAAAATGAGTTGCTAAGAACTAATCCAAGTAGTACATGTGTAGTCAAGCTTCATGAGGAAACATTTGAAAATGGTAGAAAAATGTTTCAAGGCTTCTACATATGTTTTGATGCAATGAAGAAGTCCTTCTTGGCTGGTTGTAGGAGGTGCATTGGTTTGAATGGTTGTTTTCTAAAGGGAGTATCTAAAGGTCAATTATTGGTTGTTGTTTGTAAAGATGGGAACAATCAAATGCTGCCACTGGCTTAGGCAGTAGTTGAAGTTGAAAATAAGTTTACTTTGGGCTTGGTTTGTCAAACTTCTAAAGGAAGATCATCAGTTGGGAGATGGTACAGACCTCACAATCATATCATTTATGCAAAATGTTAGAATATTTATTGGTTTTTTATTTATTTGTTTCATGTCTTGAATTTATTTATGAATGTCTTAGTTTCTTTAATGTCTTAGTTTCTTAGTTTCATATCTTGAATTTATTTATGAATGTCTTAGTTTCTTTAATGTCTTAGTTTCTTAGTTTCATATCTTGAATTTTTTTATAGGGTCTTGAAATTGCCATAACTGATCATTTGCCAAATGTTGAGCATAGAATGTATGCTAGACACATCCTTGCTAACTGGTCAAAGAGATGGAGAGGTCTTGAGAGAAAGAAATGTTTTTGGAAGTGTGCAAGGTCTACTTTTGAGGCTGAGTTAAAGGATAACATTAGTTATATGAAAAGGTTGGGCAATAATATAGTTGATCACTTGTTGTATTATAATCCTGAAAGATGGAGCAAGCTTTACTTCAATTTTACCTCAAAATGTGATGTTGTAGACAATAACATGGCTGAATGTTTCAATTCATGGATATTAACAGTAAGGCATAAGATTATAATTACAATGCTTGAAGAAATTAGGGTGAAAATGATGAAAAGAATAGGGCAGATGAGAGAGTTTTGCAATACTTAGATCTGTGACATTTCTCCAATGGCAATGAAGGTTCTACAAGATAACACAGCTAAGTCTATGAAATGCAGCATTGAATGAAATTCAGATATAGGGTATGAGGTACTTCATGAACCATACAGACATGTAGTAGATATTCAAAGGCAAACATGTAGTTGTAGAGCATGGATGTTGAAGGCATACAATGTCCTCATGCAATAACTGCTCTTCACCATAGGAAATTGGACCCAATCAACTACATTTTTCATTGGTATAACAGAGAAACATACATGAAGACATACAACTACTTCATTCAACCAGTTATGAATCTGAAAATGTGGCTAGAATCATAAAATATCTCAGTGATATCACATCATGTTAGGAAGATGCCAGGAAGGCCTGGCAAGAAATGGAAGAAAGAGCAAAGTGAAACCAGTAAAACTGGAAAATTATCCAAAAGAGGGATTGAGATGCCATGCAACACTTGTCATAACAAGGGTCACAATAAAAGAAAGTGTCCTCTTGGTGCACCTGCTTCTGGCACAAGCTTTACTGCTGGACCAAGTTCAAGACATGCTGCTGGACCAAGTTCAAGATCTCTTTCTGGTCTTGCTGGCCCTGCTGCTGCACCAATTCAAGACCTTCTTCTAGCCCTGCTGCTGCACCAACATCAACACAAACTGTTGGCCCAAGAGCAACACCTAATGCTCCAATTGGAAGATGAAGGGGTAGACCAAAGGGTTCAACAGAAAAAGGTGATATAGTTTCCTTTATTTACTTCATGTATAAGTTTTAAATAAGTTGCTTTACTGAATATTTTGTTGTTTTTTTAGGTAGTGTTGCTAGCAGAACAAGAATGGTTGGAATGGGTATACTACACACACAAAGTGGTGCTACAATTATTAATGTAAGTTCCCTATTTCTATACTTAAATATCATTTATTATTTTTTCTTTAATTACAAATTAAGATTATTTATATTCATTTGAACAGCCTGGAATGCCTAGTGAAAGATTTAGAAATGTGAAGTCTTCAGCAACTATCACTAGAGATCTTGGGCATAAACCAACATGTGGTGTGAAATGGAAGGGAGCACAAGCTATGACCTCAAGCCAACTTGAATAGATGAGGGGAAGAAAACAAATGGAGGCTAGGTCTAAGGCTGCACATTTGAGCCAAGAGAGCTCTAATGCAATCTAACTTGTTTTGGTAGATTTTTGTTGGTAATGTAATATAGACATTATGTTTTGTTGGGTGATAGACAATGCAATGCACTTTATCCCTATTTAGTTCCCTTATATTTAAGACAATGAATTGGCAGTTGTGACTGCATTTTGATTTGTGGTGTTTGATTATGTAACTGCTTTGACAACTATTAACTTTTATTTTGATTAATGATTATGCAGTTATGGATGTCTGTTTATGTAACAATATTGCTTCTCTTTTAGTTGATGATTTCTGTGTGTATGGAGGGCAATTAGTGACTACTTTAGCAGTGGCTACACAAACGTATAGTTTAGAGAGTTGAGCAGATAGTTGTAGACACTAAATGTATAGTTTATGCCCAAATACAAAACCAAATACTTGTCAACATAAATGAGACAAATTAATATAAGGGAAGCCTTGCAAATTCTTTTCATTACACAAAAGCCTTACAAGTTCAACACAATATTGCAAATTTTTGGTACAAGAAGAGATCATGACAATTTCCTTGAATCTCCTTCTCCTTTCAGAAACAATACTCTTTGAAATACTGAACTTACACCTAAAATACAAACACACAACAGAGCAATCCAAAGTTGTTTCTCCCTTTTCTTGGACTTGGCCAATTTGTTTTTCCATTTCTTTTCAATTGCTTTCATCTTCTTCAAATCATCATCAAAATTGTCCATTTTTGTCTCTTTCTTGTTCATATCTATTTTGATTTCCATAGATTTGGTCGACTTAGTAGGCTTGTTGATTTCCTTATCTGAAGTTTCAACTTTTCGAGAAGATTCAACACTATGTTCAAGCTCAGTAATTCTTCCCAACAACTTGGGAATCACAAATTTGGATCTTGGATCAATATAATCATCTTTCCAAAGTCAAAAATCGCATGATCTAGCATTCTTAAAAAATAAAATGAATCATTCTATGGCTCTTGAAACAACAAAACGAATCATTCAACTCTTAAAAAAGATTAACTTACCCCACAGTAAGGACAACCCCAATATCTTCTACCAGGATTTCTCGTGGTCCAAGAGGTCAGCAAAGGCAAAACAAATCCATGTTTGCATCGCACCTCTTCCAATTCATGATCTTCTTCTTGCAAACAGAGCCTAGTCAAGCTTATTCGAGCCATTGTAGCACCTTAATAAAAATTACCGCGAATCAAACAACTAAAAATTCAAAATACGAAATAGATAGAAACAAATCAAAATGAAAAAGAGAGGAATGAATCAAAATGGAAAAGAGATGAATGAATAATAATGAAAAATAGTTACATTTGATTCAAAAGAAGGAATTTTGAACTATGTTTGAATTTAGGATTCTTGATTCAAATTTTTGGGTGAAAATTTAGGGTTCTTGTTCATTAAGGTCGGGTGGGTGGGTTATATGAAGAGAATGAGAATATAACCGTTGGGTTGGGTTTTTTTAATTAAAAAATAAATAAAAATGACTTTATTAGCGTGTTGACGCGCTCAACAATGTGTAGCAAAACGCGCCCTGGGTTGGGTGACGGAAGGGGGAAATAAATATACTTTTATGTACTTAAGGTGTGTAATAGGTCGCCCCATTAGTTAAAGTGTGTAAATGACTTTTGGGTACAAGTTTAGGGGGTAATTTATGTCTTTTGCCATTTATAAATGGAATAAAAGTTAGAGAAAATATATCATTACCCCATTCAATTATAACACTTTTTTTTAAAAAGACATTGAAACTTTGAAAAGGTTCTAATACCCCCTTTATTCTTATTCAGAGTGAATTTATTATCCCATTATGATCCTATGTGGCACATGGAGTGTAGTTCACTCGCCACTAGCGAGTGAGACAAGTAAGAAAATATTATTTATTTATTTTTAACATTTATTTAATTAAAATATTATTTTCTTTTACTTTATTTGTTTTATGATTTTTTCTATTTTTTATCGTCCTTCATCAACGTTTACCCAGAAGAGTTCTCGGACTCATTTTTTAGCTGAGGGAGATCAAATTAATGATATTATTGACAGAGAAAGAGATGAAAGCGGAGTGAGGTTGCGGATGACGATCGGAAAAGACCGGTGAGAGAAGCGCATCGAAGATTTGACGACGACGGAGGGAGAATCGTCGGGGTCACGTTCACATCCAGTAAAAAATACCCTATCACAGTCAGAGAGAGAATTTCAGTTTTTGTAGATACAAAAAATGTTGATTTTGAGCAAAGATTAAAGGCGAAGTACACAAAAATGGTTGAACGATCGAAGAAGAAGCGCAAGAGATTTGATAGTGTTTTTTATTTTTTAATTTTATTTTTGATTTGCTAGAGAAAATGATTGAGATGGTGTTAAGTGTGTGGGTGGTGGATATGGTAGAGAATCGCTGGCGGGCGGCGGCGTGAAAAAAATGGGTCATCAGCAGTTAAACATTGAAGAAGAAGAATAGAGGGTTTTTTTTCTTAGAAAAACAAATAGAATAAGTAACATATATGAAATTAAAAATAAAAAGTAAAAATATAAAAAATAAAATAATTGACACGTGGTAAGTATCAGTTGATGCGTGTATTCACTTCCCTTCTTAAACTTGGGGTTGGTCAAAAAATGGGATACTTTTACCACTTTTAAATTGTTTAAGGGGTTACTAGGACCTTTACAAAGTTCAAGTGTCTTTTTGAAAAAAGTGTTATAGTTGAATGGGGTAATAATATATTTTCTCTAAAAGTTATTTATAGATTAATTTTATATAATATTTGATTGATAGATTTTCAAACGTTGTATAAAATCTCAGAGTAAATTAGAGAGTGCTTTGATTAAATTATGAATTACTTAAGATTAATAATGTGAAGAGACAGAGAAAGATATACTATTTATGTTTTCCTAGAACTTTGTTTCCCCATTCATTTCCTTAATTTTTACCTAATTAGCAAGGGAAAAAAATAAGTTATTACTTGTAACTCATTAATATTTCAATTTGTTGAATTTCAATATTTGTAAACATTACTCTTATTAATTCATGCGTTTGTAATAGAAAGTTTGAGGCTGATAACTCAACTTTCTTCTTGATTGGCATATTTCTACATTATTTAAACATCCTCATTTGCAATATCATCATGGAGTGTATTACAAACTTTGTGGTGATCATAGAATACTTAGTTCTCTCTAGTTCTTATTTTCTTCATGCTTGTTAGGCAGTAGATGTTAGGTACTTCATTAGGATTAGTAAGGTAAGGCCTAGCCCCCCTTGCTTGCACTTATCCTTATTGATACTTTTTATGTTTAATAAAAGGCCACTAGACACTGTCTAGTGGTAAATTTGCGGGAAAAAAAAAGAGGGAGCAGCCAAGAAAAATAAAAGTTTTTAATGTGTTCTTCAATATTGTTTCTGTAAATAATTATTAATAGAGTTTATTTTTTTTAACAAAAAAGAGTTATACAAAATAGGGATAAAAAAAAGTGGTCAATATCACAAAGAATTATGAGTTATTGCTTATATCCAAATAAATATTGATGTTTTTATAAGGAATTTCGACCGTTTTCATATAAAACTAATTATTATTTCTTAACGATAGAATAATAAATAAAATTGAACAAAGGATAGAACGATAAATAAAATTGGACAAAGGCCCTTTTCATCTGGGCAAAAAATATAGAGTAAAATGTCACATTTCTTCAAACAAAAAATGATTGACTCATTTATTATCCAACTACTGGCTTTTCTCTAATAAGGCCCTTTTCATCTGGGCAAAGCCACACACGGTTACAACATAGGTTATGAATACGAATACAACCACTATCTAGCGGGACACCAGTAACATTATGATTAGTATTTTCTACTGTGGCCTTAGCTTGCATGATCTCAACTCCAATCAACTCTGGCCATTCATATGGAGTTGGATCTCCCGGTTGTTTACAACCATTGCCAGTACAATCACAACCTTGATCACAAGGAGGGTATTTTATAGCAGCCATAGATTGAGAAAGAAATAAAAAATCAAAAGAAAAAAGAATTATTATTTTCTCCATTTTTTTGTTATGTTACTCATATGAAGGAACTTCAGCTTTATAGGGATGCTAGGATACCTACCTTATTATATGGTCTAATATTTATTAATTTTATTTCCTTTTTTGAATTATTTTCAGATTTTTGAATATATATATATGTTCATATTTGTCAAACATATCTCATTCATTGAGTTTTTTTCCTTTGTTGTAACGTATTTCCAGATTTGTACATAGTATGTGCCAAATTGCTCTTATGGCTCTTGAAATGAAGAATATGTATTTTATGTATATCTTTTTTACAAAGAAGCACTCCCTTCGTTTCATATTAATTAATTGATCATGATTGACTTAATATAATTCTTTTAAAAAATTTAAGTAGAGGTATATTTTACTAAACTAACCTTATTAATAATACTTTGAAACTCTAAACTTGATTATCACTATTTTATTTAGTTATTTAATACTAAGGGTAGATAGGAAAAAAACAGAATAAAATTCTCTTGATTTCATAAACTGAACAAGTAAATTGAAATAACTATTTTTAGTAAAAGGCCTGAGTAATATGAAATGGAGAAAGTACAGAAAAATAAAATACGAGATGCACATTAGATACACAAGATGCATGTTAGACACACATGTTGAGCACGAGATGCACGTTAGACGCACCAGATGCACGTGTTACACACGATATGCACGTTAGGCGCTCTAGATGCACATGTTGTGCACAAAATACACGTTAAGTGCACTAGATGCACGTATTGCACACGAGATACACACATGTGTTAGAAAGATGATAGTCATGAAGCAATAGATGTTAGAAGCATCACTTAGATGTTTTCCATTGAATATTGATTCTTTTTGTTTGAGCGCCCTTAAACCTGATTCGAAGTTCTTGAACATTAGGACACTTCCTTAATAACACATCCACCCTATCAATTTCAATTACAACTTCCCTTAATATCCTCAAATTTTTCAATTTAGAGGATTCTTCAAAGATCCTCTGCTTATCAAATTCAACCAAATGCATGTCAACATGCCTTAATTTTTCCATTTTCCAAAAAGTCCATGGTAACAACATAGAGTTGGCATCACAATTCACAA
>JAJONZ010023225.1:0-12321 GCA_029582445.1 Solanum paucissectum
CTGCCTTTCTGAAGTTCGATAACATCACTTTGATTCGACACATCTGAATAACGACTCAATTGGACAAACCCTTTACAAATGGAATTAAATCTTTCGAACTGGAAGATCTTATCAAAGGAAATAGGCTTCAAAAGTTCGACTTCTTTATAAAACAGAGAAGCACTCAACTTAGGCATCAACAGTGTTCGATTGAGCATACGTGCAGTCAAACAAGCTCTAGCAAAAGCAATCTTCTGATTGTTCAATCCCCACACAATCTGAGGAACTTCAAGAAACTTCTGTTTTACAGGTTGATTCGATGGAAATGAACGGTTATGGACAAAGACAAAGTTGTTCTGTCGAATGACCCCACCAAGTCCAGAGAATGTTGGAAGTAAAACAGTTCCAAGGAACAAAGCAATGACAACCAACACCAAGCATTTTGCAGCCAAGAAATTCAAATGGACTCCAAAGAATCTCAATTGCTTACAATTTGACAAGTCCATTTGAGATTCAATCCAATAAGTTCATATACAAATCATCACAACAATATTCAATGAACCACGCAACAGAAAACCCATAATAGTTCAATCCTCAACTCCAGCCAGAGATTTCAAACCCAATCAACCTCTTTTCTGAGCAGATAACAACAACAACAACAACAACAACAACAAGAAAAGGGAAAGGAAAATCAAAATATTTTCCAACTGCATGTGAAAACAGAACCCTCTCACAAGACAACTATATATATTACAAAATGAAATGCAAGAAACCACAAACAGATAACCACAACTAACCTCCTTTTAAATCTGAAAACAGAACCCTCTGTCAGCCCAATACAAATTCAATTTCTGAAAGTCCAGAAAGAATCACTTCCTCTCTGTCCAGATAGATAGATTTCAGTCTCTGGAAAGTTCAGAATAACCGATTAAAGAGGAAAATGGATCTTGAACATGTTAAAAATCCAATCTTTTTTGTTTTACAAAAGAAAACCAACCATGAAAGTCAAACATCCATTAAAACCCCAAATGAAAACTTCCAAAAATAGAACAACAATAGCCTAGAAATCAAGAAAAGGTTAAAAAATATGATGCATGCAATCCCAAAAAAAAAAAAAAACAAGAAACCCAGGTGGGGTTTGAAGGGGGTGGAGTAAGGAAGAAGAAGAAGGTTTATTGTTGGAAAATAAAGGGGGCAAAAGGGAAAGAAAGAAAAAAGTTCTCACCTTTGAGTTGTTGTTGGAGTGTAAAGTGAAGCCAACCAGAGAAAAAATAATTAAAAAGGGATTGAAAGACAATAAGGATGAATCCAAAAGATGAAAAGAATAATAAAAAATGTGTGCGTGAGAGAGAGAGAGAGGGGAAAAACAGAAGATGAGCTTTGCATGGAACGGAATCAAGAAAAGGGGACTCAAAAAAAACTCGTATAGCCAATTGCCAACAATGCATCACTATCATGACAACTCACACACCAAACAGAAAATAATTTCCGAAATTAGCAAATCTTTTTTTTACTTCTTTTTAGAAAAGTAGCAAATCTAATTAAGGGAATAATTAATTTGTACACATTCATAGAGTAACCCAAATACTTACTTATTTACTCTAATAAATAAGGAGTAATAATAATAATATATAGGGTGTTGACTATATGAGGTTGTTTGGTATGGGAATTGGATTGACAAAATTATTCTTTGAGATATTTCATAGAAATAATTATTTCATTCATACATATTAAATAATTTAGTATTTTATCTAATTATTATAGTATAAATATTGAACAATTAATTTTTAAACTAACTAATATATTTAACAAACACATTAATAATCTTGTGGGTTATTTCAAAGTTATTATTCCTTATTCCTCTTGTCAAATGACTTTTACTTGAAGTTGATGGATTTTTATCATTCGATGTATGTAATTTAATCTAATAATTACTATAAAATATTTACATAATATTTGTATAATGTCCTGATGCAATCAAACATTTTTCAGATGTTCGCACCCAACTGTATATTTATGAGATCTTTACAATAATTTATTACAAAATTTAATACTGTGAAAGTGGTAAATATATGATAGGACTTAGGAGCAAAATAAGTACTACCTCCGTCCACTTTTAATTATCATAATTTTTTTTGTTTAAATTTTTTGTTTAAAATATCAAATTAATGTAATTTAATTTAACTTTAAAAATTAGTTAGATTGATTTTCGAGAGCGCAACATGACAAATAAAAGAGAACGAAGGAAATAGTAAAAAGAAACTAAAAGAGAAGTTGGAAGATTCAAGAACAAGATTGGGACGGGACAACACAAAACAGTGTTCTCTTTTGTTCTAATTTTGAAAATTTAAATTAAAAAAATCACATATTAATTAAATATATTAAATTATTAATTATTATGACTTATAATTTATAATTATATAATTTTTATTTTAAAAACATTACATATCTGAATTTGCCTCAGGACAGAAGAAGTGACAAACAAACACAGTAAAAGTAGGTATGGATTAATCAAACAAAAGGATTAGAAAATGAGGATTGAGGAGAAGAAGAAAAAAGACAAAAAAAACAATATCAGAGAGAAAAGGAGAAGAGAAGACAAAGTGCAGAGGGGAGATTCAAATAAATCTGACAAACCTAAAAATGAACTATCTAATCTAATCTCATGAGGAACAAGACAACTTCATTCCCTATAAAAAAGTGAAAGCCACATCATATATAATGCTCTTTTATATTCTCAATAAAAAATAAAATTGTCCCCTTCTTTATTTTATACTACTATTGTTCGAACTTTTTTTTTTAGCTCCAAATAATTCAAATTCAAATAGTATATAATATAAAATTCATTACAAGAGAAAAAAAATAGTTTATATATACACGTGTTATTCACTCTCGATTTCATTTGTAGTATTATAGTGTATACTTTTCTAAATCTCATTTGTGCTACTATACTAGGTGTATGTTATTATTTACTTTATTCATTTTCAAGAATTTGCAAAAATCCTATTACTCTTTTTTAAATCAAAGATCGTTTTTCATTTTTTATATAGTTATTGTGTATATGAATGTGAATCTACTTTCTGCTTCCTAAAACTTCTTTGTATCATATTGGACCAAAGGTTTATTGAAAAGTAGCTCTATTATTTGCTTTTTCTAGATTTAGAGTCCCATCACAATAGGATTTGCAAGATTTAGGGCCAACTTAAAATAAATCAAGCAGGTCAGGGGGGATTAAGTTGTCTCTGTTGGGAAAAAAACTACAATATTGATATTAGATTGAAATTATAAGTAATAAATAACTTATCACAAACACTATGTCGTGGCAAGCCATTGCCTTGAAAGTGATTTCGACTAGACTCCGGTACAAATCGTTGTAGCTAATCGCTCCCCAAGGTTTCACAGTTACTCTCAAACACGTGCACTCGTGGCTGAAAGTTTGGAGGTTGCCAAAATCAATTACCCAAAAAATATTCTAAGAATAAGATAAGAAGAAAAGAGAGAAATGTTTTTCTCTTCTTTTTGTTTGTGTTGGTAGTGGTGTGTCTTTTATTCACCAAAGCCAAATCTTATATAGGATTACAAGAGAAGGAGTTGAAAGTAGGATGGTTTAATTTTTAGAAACGTATTGTCAAGGTTAATGACATTAAAGGCCATTACACCACTTTTATTTTTGGAACGGATGTGTTTTCTCCTTTAAAACGTATTTTGTATTTGTCTCTTTGCATTACATTTAGTTAGTAAAGTTAGAATAATTAACTAAACAATAGAATTAACTCAACAGTCTCATAGGGGTAATTTGTGTAAATAATTAGATGGGATCAGTTGGAAACATTCTTGAAAATCATATTTTATTATTTGATTGTCTGTTCATTGCCTCTTTACCATGTGAACCCACTATTGTTCAATTTTTAGAACTAAACTAAATGGTCCTGTTTTTTTGGTTGGCACACAACCATACAAACTATGAAGTAGCTGAGACAGTTGGATATATAGTTTTAGGAACCAGTTGAGAACCTTGTGACTTTGGCCAACTTTATCCAATTGATCTATTGCGCACGCTGTTTAATAAATTTTATTTTTATCTAATGTCTGATATTCATATTCAAATTTAACTAATCTAAATTCACATTGATTAAAGTCTATCCGAGGATAGAGGAGGTAGAGCTTATTTAAATTGATTTGTTTTAAGTTTTTTGGAAAAAAATAAAAAGAAGAGGGTGGGTGAGGGTGGGGGGTGAATTAAGTCTTCTATTAATTATCATAATCCCTAAGATGCCGGCATGGTTGTTTCCCAACTACACTGACCAACTTGCTACAATTTTCCCTTCTTTTTTTTTTGACCAATTTGCTACTACTAGTATTTAATTAGCTGACTTATTTTGTTCTAGTCTCTCCGTTTATTTTTACTTATTTCTTATTTCTAAAATCTTTAATTATATTTATTTAAAATATTGGTCATGAATACTCATATTTATTTTTATAATATAATAATAATTATAATTTATATTATAGCTGCTAAATTCTTTATTTATTTTTTTGGAACCCCAGGATAACCCGCAGCCGCTATAACCTCTGCCACAGCCTCTGCCCTTCGGGTGAGCACTCTGTGGTGAGCACTTTGTGCGCACTGGGTAAACCCCCCACTATGTAATAGCCTGCAAACCACACAGGGAAATATTATGGAGTTGATGAAACATAAAGTCAAGACTCAAGCCCAAGAGACTACACGTTATTGGGTCACATATACAATTGTCCTTTCAGTCTATCATGTAGAATCAAGCCCAATCCGGTAAATGGGCTAAAGCCCATAACACCACCCTGCCTTTGAAGGGATGGATAAAACCCAAACTTATGAAGTCTTTTGACAAAAACCAATTGAAAAAGAATACTTGTACCCAAAAAAGGCAATTATTTACAAGCGGGTATCCCTTATTTTACTACTAATTTACATTTACTGTTTGATACCATTAGAGTGTATATATATATACTTAATGATCTATTAGAAAGTCATAAGCAATTAGCTTTAAGACTAAAATTAATAGAAATCGAAATAAAATATATTAAAGTATATATTCTGATGACAACAAGAAGGAAGGGACAGTGTTTTAGTGAAAAGACTGCATAATTACTGCGTGATACTATTAGATTATATAGATACCATCAAACTCAATAAATATCATTAGAGTATATACATACTTCGATGGTATCAACAGTTGTTTGGTGAATCAAGATAAATATATTGGATTGGATCCAATTAGGGTAAATATATTGAGTTGGGCTCAATTTGGATAAATATTTTGCCTAATGGGTTGTAGTTTTCCCAAAACCAAAAGCACAAAAACAAAGTATTCGATTCATAACAATCAATTTCATAGTTATAAAATAAGCATACCTAGTACATGAAATAAGATGTACACTCATCCAACACAATTTATTGATCGATACTTAAAACTCAAAAAAATCCCTAAAGAACTTAAAGTTTTGATGATTGACCAGCAATATCAATCACAAAGCGATATTTAATATCGTTCTTCTCAATTCTTTCATAAGCTTCATTAATCTGATCAGGTGTGATTATTTCTATGTCACACATGATATTGTACTTCCCACAAATGTCTATCATTTCTTGTGTTTCTTTTATGCTTCCAATCATGCTTCCTTTCACAGTTCTCTTTCCTGCATTTCACAATTTAAAGGGTTATTTATTATTAAAAAATCTGCAAACACAATCCTTAAAATATAAAATAAAGTGTTGTTAATATTATTACTTACCAAATATTAATGGAAATGATGGAAGGTCCATGGGCTTTTCTGGTGCACCCACTATGACAAAAGTTCCTTTAATTTTGAGCAATTCCAAGTAAGGCCCAAGAGAGTGATTGGCTGACACAGTGTCCAATATGAAATCCAAACTCCTCTGCCTTGACTGATAAATGAAATCCAACAACACAGAAAATTGATTAATCAATTGTGAAATTTTGAAAAGTTTTATGTATGAAGGATGACAAATGTATCCTTATATAGTCTTGTAAAAAATACTTATCAATATGTTAGTTTTTGAAATTGAGCTAAGCCAAAACATTTGTTGTGCATTAAAATATAAATAATGAAGAGGCAGACATATATAACAAACCTTCATTTGTTGTGCATTAGAGCTAACAATGAAATCATCAGCACCTAATTTGGTTTTTGCCTCTTTTTCTTTGGATAAAGAAGTGCTTATGACAGTGACATGATGTCCAAAAGCTTTTGCAAATTTAATAGCCAAATGTCCTAATCCTCCCAAACCAATGACTCCTATATTTTGCCTTTGTGAGCCAATCAAATTGTTGTCTTTCATTGGGCAAAACACAGTTACTCCTGCACATAACAATGGTGCTGCTCTATCCATTGGTAGGTTATCCGGTACAGCAACCACAAACCTTCAAAATAAAAATAAAAGTAGAGAAATTAGTCATGACCGGAATTAGTGGGCATGGTACGGTATTGAAAACTTCAATTCGGTAATTCTAATTTTAAAAAATACTATATCATTGCTATACTAATTAATTCGATATGATTCAGTATTTTAAAGTTAGATTTCGATATTTTACGGTAGTTCCCAGTGAAGACGAAACAAGATTTCAGTGATTATCTTACTAAAAATATTCAAAAGAAAGTACAAGATAATTAGTTTTGTACTAATACTATCATATATATTTGCTAATAATATAAGTACTATGTATTGTGCTAATAATTATATACATCGATACGATATTCGATTTTCTTTTATATAATATGGAGTACCAAAGAATTATAAAATACATATCAAATACCATAATATCGAAACAATCGATATTAAAAACTTCAATTTCGATAGAATAATTCAATAGCTACCATACCATGCTCACCCCGACTAGAACAGAGAGAGAAAGATACATGTTTTTATACTATGATTTTGAATCATAAAAGATTTAGTTTTTTATAAAGTGAAAAACAGAGATAGAAAGGAAACTAATTGTACCTATAATCAGCAACTAGCATCTTGGAGTAGCCTCCATAAGTGATGCTACCATCCCAAAAGACACCATTGTAGGTGAACTGAACTTTGTCACAGTAATTTTCTTCAGAGCTTTTGCAAGATTCACATTGTAAGCATGATGCATACATGCAGCCAACTCCTACTTTATCCCCTGTTTTGAAGTTGCTCACATTGCTCCCAACTTCTACAACAATCCCTGTAATCTCATGCCTATATTACAACAATTGAAACAAATTAGAATCTCAAACAACAATAACATATTCAGTATAGTGGAGTCTGGGTAGAATATACGCAGATAAATGTGAAAAAATAGAAGAAAAGAGTAAAGAATAATGAAAAAATTGAAGAAAAATATTTTTTAATGAATTTTTCATGTGTCAAATGCATGAGTTTCACCCATCAATATAAATGTGGTTGTGGCCTTTTAGGGTACAATAATCTCGATTTTAAACAGTTTAGGGGGTGATAGGATGCCCGTGAAGTTTAAGTGTGTAGTTGGAAATTCGGTAATAGATTAGGGGAGCATTTGACCATTTTCTCAAAAAAAAAACAGAGGAATTTATTTGTTATTTGATTATTACCCTGGAACAACAGGATACATAGTGATACCCCAATCATTCTTGGCAAAGTGAAGGTCAGTATGGCAAATTCCACAGTACAAAATCTTGATGGTCACATCATTTACACCATTCTCTCTGCATAAACATGATGCAAAAAAATTGAGTTAACAAATAGATTATAGAGAAATGTGTCATTCTTTCTGAACGTAGACGGAGTTAATATTATGTAATGAAAATTATGAATACCTTCTATTGAATATGTAAGGTATGATTTTGCCAGAAGAATCAAGAGCTGCCCATCCAGAAACCGCTTGAGTGTGGTTTGGAGTTGTTTTAGCCATTAAATCAAAATTCTCCCTTTGATTTTTTTTCTTTCTGGATTGCTTTTTGTGTAGAGAAGAGTGGGAGAGGGGCAGATTGAGAATTGTTGCCTGAAAAATGAGTTTGAGAGGGTTATAAGCTAAGTACAACATAGAGCTCCTTTTATAGTGATAAATTACTTTCAAAGGGTTGTTAGGACTATTACAATTAATGAATTACTGTTGACTTTTTATTTGTCATATTTGGTTTGATACATCATTAATAAAGTCATTGATATGACTATTTTATCATATATGGAGTACTAAATCTTGGAAAAAGATTTAAAGAATAAGTAATTAATAATAAGATAAAATATGAAAAAATTATTATCTTTTTTATATATATTAAAAGTAACAATAAAATTAAAAATTTATTTTTGAAATAATAAACAAGTAAAAAAAAGTATCCCATACTTATTTCCAAGAAAATACATTCAATAAAATGACAAAAATAGTAGTGTTATAATCTAGATCCTGGCCTACCTTTTTTTTTCTTCATGAAATGACTAAATATATGAAGAAAAGAAATGAAAATCCAACAGAAATTCCTCCGATTTTGTCAGTAATTTCCAAGAAATCCAACAGAAAATTAGTCCTGGACTATCTTTGTTCTTCTTCTTTTTTCTAGTGATTCAATAAAAAATACTACATCATTTACTATTATTAATGTGTGACGAATAAATAAGAATTTCTCTAATTTCATATATTTTTTTATTTCTTCCAACCTTTTTTAAAACTTAAAACTTTTTATCTGAGACCCTTTATTTATAGTAGAAATAATTTAACTTAGAATTATAAACATGATAACGCAAAATTTTAATTTTCGACATTGAAATTGTAATTTTCAGAAAATTAAGAAACAAAAGTTAGCTCAAGATCAACTTCCAAATCATTTGCAACTCAAAAATTATGGGGCAATTAAAAGAAGAAAAGAAAACATGATAAATAAAAATAAACATCCACTTAATGAAATATCACAAAGAGGAACAAAACAGCCACCACATACTTTCTTTAGTCAAATAATTCAAGTTCACACATTTCCACTTCTTAGTTCTTAGTGGACCATCACAAAAGTTGTTAGGGCTGTTAAAACAAAGAAAAAGAATAAAATAAAACAGAAAAATTCTTATTGATTTCCTTAATCCTACTCTATTTTACCCATGAATTTCCTAGAATATTGTTTCTAATTTACTTCTTGCATAATATTCCACTATTGAGTATACATCATTCCCTTGTCTTTATTTTATTTCTTCCATACATTTTCCTGAAACAACATCTTAAAATTGTGTGCAAGTACCTAGTAAAGAAATGTACTCATATCTTTATTAATATTCAGTTATTTTTATTTGTTCATTTTAAACTTTACATGTTCTTTAACAAATAAATGATTGGGAGTAATTAGTGTCGAAGGTAAAGTAGAAAATATTACTATTTTTAAAATAATGTTTAAATCAAAATGAACCTAGAAAGTATTTTAGTGGAAAACGTTCATCCCTTAAAGACTTTGACTTTCAAAGTCTTGCATCTCCATTTACTTGTTATTTTCACATTAATTTAATTAAATTTCGAAGCTTGTTGAATGTTGTTGGGAGACTTCCTTCGACTTTTTTTCTCCAAACTACACTAATTGTGAATGGAATAGTGTACACCTAGCAAGTAAGGGGTCGTTTTAGCTGAATAAAATTATGGTGGTATTAATAATATATGGATTATTATGATTAAAATTATGTATTAATTTAGGTAAATATTAGTTATGCAGGTATTAATTATGCGGTGATTCGTTATTTATGTATTAATTGTTTCACTTTTTATTCTATATAAAATTATTATCTCTGTCCACTTTTAATTGTCATAGTTTCATTTTTTAGAGTTAAATTATAAAAACTTTGACTAACAATTTACTATGTGTTTTTCATCATATTGATACGCAAAAAAATTCAATTTATAGTACTTTTCGAATAGTTTTTGAATATCGATCTAAATTTTTTGTTTAAAATATTAAATTAGTGTAATCTAATTTAACTTTGAAAATAAGTCAAATTGACTTTCAAAAAACTGTGGACGGAGGGAGTAATTTATAAATTCTTTTATAATTTATATATATATAAATTAGTCGTGCAAGTTTCTAAGTTATGAATCAAACGTTGAATTAGTTATACATAAATAACTTATTTTCTATCTACCTACCTAAAATCATAATCATAAATTACATAAAAATTAGTATATGAACAATTCATTTTTTATTCAGCTATCAAACAATCTCACCGACTTAGCCAGGGTTGGTGTGGCATGGGGTAGGGGCTAGGGTTGTGGTTGATTTGGGGGGTCAAGTTTTTTGATTGGGAGGGTGGTTGGGGAGGGGGAACGAGACAATCATGTAAGTTATTTTTGGATCATGAATCGCTCATGTGGACCTGATCCGACCCAATGTAGTTTCTGAAAATGAAGATAACGTTAAATACTACTATTTTACATGAAATGCTACTCAAAGAACTGTATTTTATATTCTGATCAAGAAAGTTATTTTTCTTAATTTGTAAAAATATTATATCTAAGAAATAATCAGTAATAATTTGACTAATCAATCGTATGAAAAAATAGAAAGATATATTAATTGTCATATTTGCTGTTCCTAAACTAAAAATAAAAATATATATTTTTCCGTTTATATTAATTATCATTTTGTGTTTTTGAGAATCAAATTATATGAACTTTGATTCATTATTTTAATAATTATTTTTTATTTAACTATCATAAAAAAACAACTTATTATATTTCTCTTAGAATTTTTAAATATCGTAAATTTTAATTATAGATATTAGATTAATTGATAGTTGCACAAACCAATGCACATTAATATATCAGTGGGATTGGTGGTGGATGGCAGGCACTATTCCCATTTCCTGCTGAGGAAGGCAACATCATTATGTTTAACATGACATTCCCTGCAGAGTTATTTGGGAGCATAGTGTGATGTCCCGTCTTTAGATGCTAAGTTGTCAAGCGCCGTATGGAGCCTTAACAAAAACTCTAAATTCGTGATAATAAGATTTGTTCGTTAGGTAAATTGACTATATGTCGTGGTGGAGGAATCATAATTTCAATTAAGAGGTGTTAAAATATAAAGAGATAAAATTATGTACAAATTAAAGAAGAATGTGCCAATATGAAATATATATATACATAAAAAATATTTATATTTTAAATTTTTTTAATAAAAAAGTATTGATTGACATGCCTCAACTACATATAGCTTCACCATTGACCGTATGGTTCTATGATGTTATAATAGCTTTCCTTTACTCTTTTCTTTCCCATGAGAGATCTACCCAAGTCCCAATGTATAGATATGCCTCATTTTTTCTTAAAGATATATATGTTAGTCTAGAAATTTATTTGTTCTTTCTCTCATCCTTACCTACACATCTCTAGGGCGCGACCTAATTATATAATCCTTGTGATTGACGGTAAGTTGATGATCAAATGAAGACAAAGAAAGGTTTGACTAGCTAATTAAGAGTTGAAGTATATTGCTTATAAAAGATATGAATTCATATTTATAAATATGTAACTTGTTATACTATAACCTAGACCTATTTTTCATGGCTAATTATCTTCCAAGCATGAGAAAATCTAAGATTCTGACTTGATTACAAGAAAAAGTTTTTCCCTATCAAGTCTATCAAAAATAAAATTAGCTACAATTTCACTAGAATTGTTATTTTAAAGGAGGTCCACACACTATTTGTATATCCGTTAGTGTAGAAGTTTGTTGGTTTTTTCTCTCATCCTTATCAACTCGTCTCTAAGGTGCGACCTACTATATAATCCTTGTGATTGACGGTAGGTTGATGATTAAATCAAGTCAAAAGAAGGTTTGACTAGCTAATTAAGAGTTGAAGTACATTGCTTATAAAAGATATGAATTCATATTTTGTAAATATGTAATTTGTTATACTATATAACCTAGACCTATTTTTCATGGCTAATTATCTTCCAAGCATGAGAAAATCCAAGATTTCGACTTGATTACAAGAAAAAGTTCTGCCCAATCAAGTCTATCAAAAATAAAATTAACTACAATTTCACTAGAATTGTTATTTTAAAAGGGGTCCACACTCTATTTGTATATACCCTCTCTTTTCTCTCTCGTATTTTATTTCTTTTCTCTTATACATCACATTAATTCTCTCTTATCCGTTATATTCTTTATTTTCCCCCTAAATTCACTCAAGCATTTTCGAAGATTGATCTTCTCCTTTCAAATTGTGTTTCCCCAATTTCAGGTAACCAATATTGACAGATTTCAATTGAATTTTTTAGATTATATATTTGTATGATATATATTTTTGTTCAAACAATGTTCATCTACCTCCATTCAATCTTAGTTTTTCAATAAGGA
>JAJONZ010023226.1:0-16084 GCA_029582445.1 Solanum paucissectum
TTTTGATCCATTTACTTATAAACCCTATAATTTGAATATGTGTGTGATGCACCCCCCCCCCCCTTCTTTAATTAATTAATTAAATTTAAATACTACTAAAAGATTGGTTTAACTCGACCCAAAATGTTTCACCTACCAATATAATTGATATTTTTTTCTTTTTCTTTATTTTTTCATTTCTCACTTTTTTCTCATCATTTTTTTCCTTCTCAAATTACGCAGGAAATTGAAGATTATCTGCTTAGTTTGCTTCATTTTACATTGAAAGTAAGTCTTTATGTTTACATCGCATTTTCATACGCAACTTCGGATCATTCTCGCCGTTACAAATATGATTCAAGATTGCATTTGACATTATAAAAATAGTTTCCCTCAAAACCTAATCACAAAAGATAACTTGATTTCTCAAATTTAGAAATTAAACCTTGAACAACTGAAAATTAACAAGAAGTTAGAATGTTCTTACCTTTTTGGGTTGATTTCGTTCAAGAGAGGAGATGATTTATTTTTTAAAATCTTTAATGGTTTCTTAGTAATAATTGGGAAAGATGGTGTATTTAAAGATTAAGTAATTAAATAATAGAGAAAGAATTGACATGTAACACTTTTAAATTCATTTGAAAGAAATGTTTCTCATTCACGCTCGTCATCCGCAAACAAACATAGGGAGAAAACGGGTCAAAATGATATATTTACAAAGGTATTTAATACTTTTGTGGGGTGATAAGATGACCACAAAGTTAATGTG
Source organism: Solanum paucissectum (assembly GCA_029582445.1). Classification (NCBI taxonomy): domain Eukaryota; kingdom Viridiplantae; phylum Streptophyta; class Magnoliopsida; order Solanales; family Solanaceae; genus Solanum; species Solanum paucissectum. Next base: position 749 of record JAJONZ010023226.1, read on the forward strand.
TCTTTTTGTAAATTCAAGACAACTTTTGGTGTCACTTTATGTCTTTTCTCATCTTAATATTCATATGTGTATTCAGATTCATATATCTAAATAAAATGCTCAGATATGCATTCAGTTTCAAACTTCTTAATCTTATCAAAAAACAAATGAGACCTTAATGGGTCTGAATATATTTGTATGATTAAGATTTATATCAAAGTCGAAACATCATTAGATGTCTAGCCAAAGATGTCTATAAAGATAACAGTTCATTGATTCCATCCACTTACCGCTACCATTATCACCCACTATTCGCAACTATCATCGTAGTCCCCCAGCATTATCAACTACCACTATCAAAAACCACTATCATTTGCCACATCACTACAGTAAGTTGTCAATACCACAAGGCACCATTACAATCAATCATCACTACAACAACCACCAATCACTACCATCAATTGTCATTATATATCATCAATCATTGTCATTAGTCACCACCACTATTTGATATCACTTTCATCTATCACAACTATTTGATGTCACTACCAACTACCACCATCAACCATTACTACTAATCATCCTCACAACTAATTACTACTCACACCACCACCATTAGCTAACATCATTCCCAATCGGCACCCACGACCGTCATCACTAGCCATCTCCTCCACCAACAACCATATAAATGATGTTAATTATTTTGTATTTAATTTTTTTACAACATTTTAATATTTAGATGTGTATTCAAATTCGGATATCTAAATCTTAATACACATCTCAATATTCAAATTCTGACAATCTAGCCTTAATAAAAATAAATGAGACCTAGTTAAGCCTTGATAAGCCTAAACCAAGAGGACGAATAAATTTTAACTCCCATGTGTGGTTAATTATACAATCATCGTAGTCATTCTACTATTGCTCTCAAGACCAAAAAAGCTATAAAAGTAGGACATTAATCGCAATACAAGTTACGCGAGATCAAAGTTTGCACAATTAAACTAAATGGAATAAAATGGATCAAAAGGTTGGACATGAAAAGTGCACATAGATTATAAAATCATACTTCAAATATCAAATGCAAATGAGTAGTTTTATTAACATGAGTAGTTATACGTCCAAATTACACTTCCCGAAAGAAGTACAAGTGATCGTTGTCAAATAAAGAACCTAACTTTTAGGTTAGGATCGATCCCACGAGGAATATGATTTAGACTTAGACTAACTTACGATTATCTATGTTCAGTCAAACTATTTCCGAAAAAAGGAAAAAATGGGGATTTGTAAACAAAATAACAGTTTGTTGATTTGTATTAATAAGTAACAACTAAACAAAATTCGCAGTTTGAGATATCAATATGAGATGAAAACTAGGGAATAGGTGTTCCCCACAAACTCTTAATGCAGTATTCCTAATAATAGTAACTTTATCCTAGTATTAACATGCAAGGTTGATAAGTTAGGTATCCCAAAGTGATTGGTCCTCCAAGTAGGGAATTTCACCACGCAACTTTGTCCGTCTACGGGTGTTTGCTTTACTAACCCTTACCCTTAACCCGAGATTCACCTTTGCACTATTAGGGTTAGGCTATTAGATAGTGGCTAAACACGTCTAAATCTCTGTTGTTTAATCCATTTCTCATTTGTTACCTCCTTGATCCGACAAGTAGGAATGAGGCGAGTTCTAACGTTGCGCACCGCTAGAAAGCATTCTAAACGAAAGGATTAATAATACATGGATCAACACTATTTTAGAATTACTTAATTATTAGTCATACATTGTTTATTACTCATGGTACCCACAACCCTAGTTGTGGATTTAGCTACTCATGCTTGAGAATTCACAAATTCATGTTAGGTTTAATAAGATAAATCATGAACTTACAATTTGAATAGATGGATACCGTAATCTTGAATTGAAAATCAAACGCAATTATCATAAACCAAGATTTGAGAATTAATTGTCGAAAATGTTTGCCAAATAATAAAAAAAAGTTGAAACAAAATGTCCCAAAAAGTCTAACAACCCAAAAATGAGAAATACAACTTATATTTATAGAAACTAAATCCTAAACCAAGTAGGAAACGAAAATATAGGAAAATCCAGTCTGAGCAGTTTTGATCGACGGCAGCAAACGACAGACCGTGGATCAGCCAACGGTCCGTGAGTCTCCTCAGCGGTTCAGTAGTCGGCCAAAATTTTTAGTCTTCAATCGACGGTCATCACCTATGGTCTATGCACGATCCGTCATGTCTCTCAGTTGTTCAAGTACTGGAACTCTTCTTCTCTGATTCAATCGACAATCAACATCCATGATCCATCATTTACATCCTGGTTCCACACTTTGGTCAAGCTTCCTTGAACAATTGACCCACAACTCCCACTTACGGCTCGTCAAGTGAACGACGGCTCGTGAGTGAGCTCGTAGGTTGTCAAATTCCAACTTCAACTGCTTCAAATCAATTTCCTGCAAAATTAGGCCAAACATCATCATATCTAATAACAAAAATGCCTAAAACGCACACAAACTTTAAGTATAATGCATCAAAAATACCATAAACTCACGGTACATCAAGTAGTAATTTATTGCATTCTCCCGTTGCACTTATGAGAGCCACATCTACCCTTCTCTCTCTTCAAATTGCCATTTGTATCATGAACATGGACAATCCGATGGTTGTAGTGATAAGTAAGCTCCTCTAATGGAGAAATACTTTTGGAAGCGAAAAACATTATGTGAGGCACTCTTTTATCACCATGGTCAAACATGACATTTTGAGCACAAAGGTTTGGTGAGCAACTATGATTGATAAATCTACCAACATTCCCATATATTGCTGCATCAATAGTAAATCCATCTTCATCCTTCCTTTTAAAAGAATTTGACTCGACTTTACTACTCAGAACCTTCCTTTTGGGGATATATTCATTATAGTTGCCAACATCAAAGAAGTACTCGTCATAATCCATTCTAATTTTGGCTTCCTTATGATCAAGCAATTCTCCGATATATTCACAAATAAAACTTCCGGGTGCAATATTATCTGATGACCTCAAACCCCATCCTTTCGATTTGGTTTTAAAAACCTCGAAATGGTACCGAAGACCATGTTGGCTAACCCTATTTTTGCAAGATGGAGGACATTTGCAATATGGACCACACTCATGAACAAGAGGCTTTGCCTTAAGAATAGAGCTTCTTGGGTTGAATGTAAACTCGCCTCCGTTCTTAGAAGCACAAGAGCACTGCTCAAAAGCCGAGCATCTACTTGTGCAACTGCAACCTTGAGGCCTAATAATATAATACCAATCAGGATATTGCATGTTAGTAATGTATGTGAAAGGTGGGGGTTTCTCATAATCTATTTCATTAATAGCGAGGATTGGTATATTCTCTTTCCCTTGTGAGACATCATAGTCCATAACAAACTTTGTCTGCATAGTAAATTTTGTTGCCTTGTTAACATTTTCACAAATATGGTTGACATTGACTAACTGAGTAAGTTTTGGTTGGCCAAGATTTCTCTGCAGTTCAAACTTGAAAACGTATTTTCCAGTTGGACCTCTTTCTTGCCAACACTTAGTCACAGTGTACAACCCATAGTAAATGTATTTTCCATTGGTTTTTTCACCATTAACTCTTGGACGGCCATAAATTACCCTCACTGAATAACCCAAATCCATTGAGTTCTTCAAGGCAAGATTATCCCTTTCAAGCTTCTGATCTTTCACTTTCGTATTAACAGATACTCTTGGATTCCCTCCTTGGCCTACATAAATGAACTTTTGAGAAGATATGGTCTCATTTTCGTATCGACCAGAATCAACAATGCTAGTAGCAACCTTTTTTCTATTAATATTCACATAATCGATACCCCTAAAAATTTTATGATGTAGTCCGACCATAGCAAGTTCTACCTTGAACCGGAATTGATCACCAATTTCAACTCCAGGAGCATGGCCAAAGGCCCACTCAGAATTTACCCATTTTTCCTGATTTCTCAAAACCATTGCAGCCTTTATATTGATTATTCTTTTAGAGTGTTTTCCTTGTTTTTCTGCTTTCTTTTCTCGCAAAAGCTTAGTATATTCATCGGCAAAAAGTTTGAGAGTCTCTCTAACTTTTTTTCGTTTCTGGATATGCTCATATTCAGAAATAGTGGGCAATTTAAATTCATTTATAATACTCCCACCGTTTGAAAACCATTCACATCTTGTATAAGTTGATGGAATTTTGGGAACATTCAACTTATAATTAATCAAGACATCATGTTGTTGAACATTGTTTCCATTGTTTTGACGAACAAATGGAAGATAATTTTCTGGAAAATTGTTGATGCTATCAACTCTTAGGCGCTTAAATACCGATAGAGATCTAGTACCAATTATCTGATGCAGTTTCTTCTTCCGTAACTTCTTTGAGGTACTTGTGTCCACCGGCACATACGACATCTACAAGTAGGCACAACATAAAATTCATCCTATAAATCCAGTATAATAGCAAATAGTTTTACAAAAACACAAACACATTACATGATTATTAATATTGACACGACAAGGCGTTATGAATGTTTGAATCAAACTGGAAAAAAAATGTTACATCAAAGCAAAAAAAAAAAAACATCATGAAACAAAAAGAATACAACCTAACAAGCAAAGAAGAAGAGTAGTGAAACTCATATTAGGGCTAAAGGAGAGCAAAATTCTGAAATCGTTTGAATTAGGCGGGGGGGGGGGATTAATATCATAGAAAGAGTCGAAGTAGAAGAAATTAACACTCCGCATTTAACTTATGGTCCTTATAATTAAACTTTTGCTGCAAAAATAGTCCTTCAACGGAGGAGCAATTTTCTCTAAGGGAAGAAGAAAAGGGGTTGATGTGATTTGACGAATTTAAAACAATTCTTTGAAATGTCATTATTTCTCGGCATGTCTCAGAAGTGTTTTTCAAAGGTCTCACTCAGGGAAAATCCACTATGATTTCAGATTGGGGAAAAGCTCAAGGCGTTATTTGTATTTTTTTTAAAAGTATGTATGCAAAAATAATTTATTTAGAATGCACAAAAAACAAAAAGAATTGTTAATTAAAATTTATAAACTAAAATTCTTGACTTTGTTTTTGACCATAGCTTGAGACGGGTCCAAAAAAAGTCATTTAAGCATATGAAACAATTGTAGGAAAACAAAAGGAATAACATTAATCAACATGAGAGAAATAAAACTAAATAACTTCAAAACACTCAGAAAAAAAATACTTACTTTTAAGTATGAATCCAAGTGTTGACTTCTTAAGATCCAAATTTTTTCTAAAATCAAAAGATTGCCCAAAAATATTAGAGGAAGTTAGAACAATGGTGTACCAATAGCACAATACCTAACTCCTATTTATACTAAAAATAGTGAAAATGAAATTAGGTATGCAATTGATTTTATTTAGATTGTGTTTCCTTACATTAATAAGTTTCCACGTAAGTCAAGTATAAAATTAGACATAATAAAAGTGAAGGCTGGATTAGGTGTGCAATTGATTTTTATTCAAATTAAATTTTTTTACATTAATAAGTTTCCATATCAAACAAGAAAAGTCAAATACAAAATTAGACATAGTAAAAGTGAAGGCTAAATTAGGTATGCAATAGATTTTTATTCAAATTAGATATCCTTAAATTAATAAATTTCCATGTCAAACAAGATAAGTCAAATATGTAAATTAATAAATTTCCATGTCTAATTTTGTATTTTAATATAAAAGTGAAAAAACAATCTTTTTTCTTCTTAATCTCCTTTTATAAATTAAAATAGAGTTACCTCTTATATTTTCTTAACTGATATATGTCTTATATTTAATATCATATTAACTGCATCATAATTTTTCATTTATATAATTATTAAAAAAATATTAGTAAAATAGAAAATATATTTATTTCTTAATCATTATTGCAATTTGCCAATATATTCCTTAATTTTGAAGTTAATATGAAAAAAATAGTCAGCAATAACTCTATTGATGATATTTTAAAGATATTTGGTAATGTGAAGCAATTTAATAAATTATATCGTTTTATGCATTAATCATTATAATTATTGTATCTTAACTTTAAAATCAATAATTTAGTAAGTGTTTATCATTCTTTGATTTTGAATATATTGAGAAATATTTTTTTTCTTTTTTATTAGGAATTTTTTTTATCGTTATCTAAATAAAAATAAATGATGGATTAGTATGACCTTAAGCGGTCGTTTGGTAGGCCGCATTAGAAGAAATAGTCAATGTATTAGGTAAGGTATTATTTAGGACTATGTTTGGTAGGAATTTTGGCCTATGTATAACTAATGCATGGATTAGTTATACCTCCTACATGGTATTATAGGATGTATTACTAATACCTTCCATTTGGAGGTATTATTCGTAATACATTGGATATAATATCATGGGATAAGTCTATGTAAAGACAAAAATATCCCTCAAATCATTTTAATATTTTGTTTATTTTCTTGATTTTATATTCTATATTTGTACTAGTAAATTTATTTAAATAAATTAGCTTACAAATTATTTAGAGAGAGTTGTTTGTTACTAAATAAATCCAATACAAATTAATACAGTATATATATATATATATATATATTTGTGTGGTTTTCTAATTATTTGTATTTTGAACAATTTATAAAATTGCATACATATTAAAACTACAACTTGCAATTTTTATGTGTAAATGTAGATGTTTTATTCAATTTTACTATTGTTTATCGTCTTTTCAATTTTAAAAGTTGATAGTTTATCTTTTTTTTAAAAAAATTGAAAATTGACATTTTGCAAGCGATCAATTTGCTAAGATAACAATTATTTATCCTCAAATAATTTAAGTGGAAAAAAAAGGTAAGCGTGACAACAAATTTTTGTTCTTCTCATAGTTAGTTAGAAGACCGTAAAAAAATAATATTGTCCGACAATTATTTACCTTAATTCAATTACATAATAATTCCACAATTACATAATAATTCAAGGGTATAATTGGAAATAAATTTTTTATAAAGTAATAATCCAAACACAAGATGAGGAGGGAAACAATGAACCAAACTCTTGGTAAAAATAAACTCGGCATTACTAATCCCTGCACTATTAATCCCTGCATTACTAATCTCAGTATTACTAATCCCTGCATTATTAATTTTAGTACCAAACGACCCCTAAATACATAAATATTAACGATGGTTACAATATTTTTATTAGGAAAATGAATGTATTAGAAAAAGGACATAGCGAACATTCTGGTTTAATTTTGAATAGCTTAAAAGCATTTTGACAATTTTTCATATAATTTATGATAGTTAAGTAATTTAATGAAGTAAAATACATCTACTCCCTTTGTTCACTTTTAGTTATCCATTACTTCAAAAATAGATTTTTCACTTTTACATGTTATTTTTAACATATAGTATAACAAAAATAATTTTTAACGGTAATAAATATTGACATTAATAAAGTATGCTAAAGTTTTTATCGGCATTAGTTAAGTGCCATTAGAACCAATGTCCCTAAAGGCTTTAGGGACATTATGCAAAGAGTGTTAATTGCCGCTAAAAATATATGTTTAGCAACAATTAAGAATTAATTGCCGCTAATGATCATTTTTGATGTAGTGATATTAAGAAAACCAATTATTTTTTCTATATCGTATTCTTATTATTAATTACTTATTTCTCAAATTATTTTTTAAGACCCAAAAGTGACAAATAAAAATGAACAGAGACAACATCTATATCTATCTATATTACTTTAAAAGTATAAATATCCTAGAAGTACCAAATAAGTCATAATTTGTTCTTTTTATATATATTTATCATTAATTAATGTTGCACACGTGCAAACCAAGTTCACTTAACTAATTCTAGTAAAATCATGAAGATCATTAGAAATGTTGATTAAATCTTTGTCCTTCATTAAACGACTTTACAATAGACAAAACTATTGTCTACTATTTTTCTTAAATAATTGTCATTTAATTATTATCTTAATATTTAAAAGTTTGAAATTAATTGAAGTTATATGAAATTCTTATTAATTAGATAACTATAACATTTATTTTAACGTAAATTATTTTAGAGTTTGCTTCACATATCTTTGGTAAAATGATCTTATGGACCCTTATACTTGTACGAGTTTGTATTATGAACCTTTCTACTTGACCTTTTGTCAGATGAACCCTTAAACTCAATTAAAAATGAGACTTTTAAATCTCTCCAACCATGTGTGTAGATCACTCTCTCTTACATAAATGACATGTCATATCCACATCACATATATATTAATGACATGTCATAATTATTTTGTAACTATTTTAAAATTATTAACAAAAAATGTTACTCCACAAAAGACAAAATAATAAGTTTTCTATTTTAAAAAATAAAATAAAATAGTTATTTCTCTCACCTTCCTTTCTCTTCCTCAACCCACAACCATCATTAACACCATCTCTATTCTCCTTAAATATTTTTTCTTCTTCGGGCCGTGATTGTCTATTGCCATGACAAGGCCCTTCAAGTTCTTAAAAATCATAGTTCAATTTTTCTCAAAAATTTATCATTCGCAAATCTTAATCATAACCATCTACCATCATTTAAACCACCATAAATCCTTTTTCACCATTGACGTCAATCATCATTAAAATACTTCAATATATCATAATATTTGTACACAATTATACATATCACATTCACCTAATTTCACAAAGATATCCAACAATCACATTTCATCCTTCAAAACTATTGAATCTTCGTCACCTCATGGGTTGTAAATTACCAAGAAATGGAAAGAAAACACAGATCTACATCAACAATACATTATCGTTTCTCAAAAAGAAAGAAAATATGAAAAAAAGAAAAAATAAAAAAGAGAGAACAAAGAAACTGGAGAGGGTTGCGAAGGAGGATGTCATGACCCAACCCACCGGGCCATGCGGGCACCTACTCTAACACCTAAGTATTTTCATCATGTACACTACCCTCACTTCTCACCCTTGCAACTCACGGACAACCTTTTCTCTCCAACATTAGCAACTCTTGAACCATTGGCCCTTCCCGGCTTGTTCAACAACGAGATACATACGAGTTAAATCAATATAGTAGAACAAACATATATAGGTCATCATATTCTTTTAACCCTTCAGGAGCAACACAACATCAATTATCACTTAAGAACAACGTACAACTTCACAATTTCAAGATATACAATTATGTCAAGTCATTGGTCCTCTCATGAAACCCACACCCAAACTGTTAGCGTATCGGTACTTGGTACCCGATCCAATATTTATGCCGGAACGTGGCAATCGATCCCATATTTATGCCAGAATGTGGCAACCGATCCAAGTTAGTGTGTCGGAATGCAACATCCGATCCATTCAACAAGACAATCAAAATCACAAGTATATTCTCAAAATCATACAATTAAGTCATGATTCATGGCATTCATCATTCATCTATCCTCATTTACAACTAGTGTGATCGATAATGCAACATTCGCATACATGCACGTATTATAATGAAGTAATGACAACATATATCACACAATCATGAACTCACAATCATCACCTAGCCCTAATTCATCGTCTAATACTCCTTCCTACCATTAAGTCAACTTTTAATTGGTGCATGAAGGTCTACGCATAATTCTTACCATTGATTAACATTATACTACACAATGAGCACATATTTATAACTACTCAATTAATAAACCTAGCCTACCTGGGCGCCAAGCAGTTGCACAGAGTTTTTGGCTTCGATTATTGTTTCAGGACTTCGTGACAGTGATCTTGACCGGAAATCCCCAATCCATCGATCTCCTTACGCTAGAAATTTCCTTCTCCTTTCTTCCCAAACTTGGAGCAGCTTTTTGGGGGTTTCTAGGGTGGTTTATGTCTAAATTAGGTGTTTTAGGACGAAGGAGAAAATAAGATTTCACGTTATTTACATTATGTCTTGCCTTTTCTGTTCTGGCGCCAGCTTACTCCGCCGTGGCGCCGCCGCCCTAGCGGCATCTGGCCCGCCCTAGTAGGACAGTGGCCCTAGTATTTTCTCGAAGTTTTGGTTTTCCTAAATAACGAAGGTTCGGGTCGTTATAGTGGTAAAGAGACAGAAATAAGGGTTGGTGGGGAAGGAAAAGAAGAAATAAGGGTTGGTGGGGAAGGAAAAGAAGAAATAAGTAAAAAAAAGGCGAAATGATCTAATTAACCCTTATACTTGTACGAGTTTGTATTATGGACCCTTCTACTTAACTCTTTACCAATTGAACCCTTAAACTAAATCAAAAGAAGATTTTAAACCCCTCCTATTATGTGTGTAGTTCACTCTCTCATAATAGATGACATGTCAAATCCACGTCATTTAAATAAATAACATGTCATAAATATCTTCATTAACTATTTTTTTTGAAAATTATTAATTAAAAATATTAAATAATAGGTTAAATAATCTTTTAACTCAACATTTTTAATTAATTAAAATAATCTTTTAACCAGTTGATAACCTAAGCCCGCTGTCTTCCTCTTCTTCTCTTCTCCCCATTCCCATCGTGAAACAACCGTCGCCACCAGTAAAGAAAGCCGTCATCGTACCACCTATACTCTCTTCCTCAATATCTCCATCTCCACCGCACACCTACCATTTTCCTTTCCTGATTCCCCGACCTTCACAAAACTAGCAGCCTTAAGCCGCCGCACCACCAGCTCCCACCGACAAACCTCTTCGCCTACGTGACCAACTCCTCGCACCCTTACTCGCCTCATCTCCTCTCTACAGTCTTCGTTTCTCCGAACCACCAGCGACCCCTCTATGAACCACTACAAACCCTTCTCCTCTCCATCTTCTTCGGTGTACTCCCTCGCCGCCTCCGTTTTAGCGAAAAAGGGACCCGCCCCGCTTCTCTTTCTCACTCTACTGTCGGCGAGCACACTCAAAAATGAAGAAGATGATTTCTCATTTTTTATTTTATTTTTCAATTTCTTATTTTATAATTTTAATTTTTTTAAATTTAAACATGGTATCACTCGTTTGTTGAGGCGTGTAGTCACACACTCTTGCCAATTTAGTTATCTCAATGCCACATAAGCTTAGTCAACGGTCAGAGGGGTTCAATATATGGTGTTTTACTAAGTTTAAAGGTTCAATTGATAAAGATTTAAGTAGAAGGGTCCATAATACAAGCTCGTATAAGTATAGGGGTCCATTAGACCATTTCACCCATATCTTTTATGCCTTCCACGCTGAAGTCAAAAGTCAATTCAGTGCTTCGGTACGTATGCTAAGGAGCGATAATGCTAAAGAATACATGTCAGAATTATTTCAGTCATTCATGTGACAACACGATATTCTCCATCAGTCTTCATGTGTTGATACACCATCTCAAAATAGAGTTGCTGAGAGGAAGAATAGGCATTTACTTGAGACAGCTCGAGCACTTCTGCTCCAAATGAAGGTTCCTAAACAGTTCTGGGTGTTTTATTAAGAAAAGATACTTATACTGGTTTAGAGTCGCCACTTAATTTTTAAGGTGAAATTAAGAAAACCAAATTTTTCAACAGATTAAAACAGAAATCAATTGAAAATATACAAAGGGTTCGAGGTTCTTATTAGCATTTTGGGAAGGGGTTTAAAGCACCCAAAAATACCCGCTAATATGCTGTTATCCGGCGATTAATTATTTGGCGAAAAAATAATCTTAACTTAGCTTGAATTGCAAAACTGAACTATTATTGTAGTCAGGACCATTTTAAGAGGGAAATGTTGAAATATATCTAAGCGAAATATTTCGTAAACTTATTTTGTTTATTTTTTATTATTTATATTTATTTATTTTTTTTTATTTTTTTTATTTTTTTTAAGTCGAGTAAAATATGAATAATTTAGTTAAATAATTAATTCGAAATGGGTGTCTTTCGAGGATTTGAATTTTTCGACCTTAAGATTAACAACAAATATAAACAAGTAAATAAACATAATCAAAATGAAGAGGGAAAGAGATTTGGGCTCAAATTTGGTTTTCCTGTCCCCCTGGGCCAGTATTTGGGTCCAATTTCATTTTGGGCCAAATCATTTGAGTCATCTGCACCTGTCCTAAACTAACATAAAACACGTATATTTTTTATCTTTGGGTCCCTTAGGCTCAATTCTTTCACCTGTCCTAGGAACTAACAAATATAGCATATAAGTGGGCTTAGACCCAAAATAACAAAACACAAATTTTTCTTTGAATTAAGAGTGGGCCTTTGGCCCAATCTTTCAATTTCTCGATCTCTTGTTTCTTTCGACTTCGGGACCTGTTCGTCGATTTTCAATGGTTGGTTGACTCGATAAGGGAATTTGAGCCTTTATGGCTCTCTCGAAATGCAAGAAAGATAGGAGTTCGTAGTGAACTCAAACGGATCTCACATACAAAATGAAGAAAAGAACAAAAGAAATCAGTAACCAATAATAATATCTCTGAACCGGTCATTAAATAATGAATGTATAAAAAGGAACACAATTTATCCATATTGCAAATAAGTAGCGGTAACTATGAGTTTAACAAAATGCAAATAAATGAAGAGAAAACCAAAGGCAAGCCAAGATGATTAGATTCCTCACGCTTATACTATTGTCTCCAACTAATTTCCTTTTTTTTAGCAAATTTGGCCAGTAATCGAAACAAACAAATTATGGACACATAGAACAATAGATAAACTCTAAGCTATGGGCCAAAGAAAATAAGACAACCTGTAGTCGGTAAAATCAAATTTGGAAACTACAAAAGCAAGATTATACCATTTGAGACCAAAACAATTCATTATTTGACACACTTTGGGGAATACATAAATCAGCCAAGGAATATACCTCTAAAATGATAAGAAATTTTTGTTTTGGATGCAAGATGAATAAGTCGGAACCTTTGTTAAAGGTTTGTCTCAACAATATTACTTTTAACTAAAAATCAACTCACTACAAATGAGAAAAAAAATAAAAATAACATAATAAAGGCAATCATTTTCCACATTCTTGAGTAGTTGTCACCCCGAACTTTCAATATAAGAAACAACATCAATTATTGATGGAGGAATCAAATTCCGTATAAAGAGTGGGGATGTAGTAAAGTAACCAAATCTGAACGATGTGAATAAAGTGAGAAGAGGAGGCAGTCGAAAACCATTAGATCGAAGTATGGCTTAGATACAAATAATAAAATTCAGTTTTGACATGTTTTAAAAGTGAAAAATAATGGAGACATACAACAATAGTCTTTCTAAGATAGTAGAAAATCAACAAAGAAAATCGGTACAGAAGGAAATTCCAGCAGCTTGAAACAAACAACTTCCCAATTCATTTTAGCTTAATCTTAGTTAAGATAGGCTCAAAATAACCATCTTGAAATGAAGAGTAAACAAGGAAATGCAAACTATAGTTGTTAGGTACAAACTTGGAATAAAAAAAAAAACTAACATGCCAGCTTTGAATGCAAAGGGGTAAACATCATAAAAATAGAAAATGAGGCAGCTCGCACTATTTACATCAGTTAAAATAAGAAGAAGAAGAAAATGACATATATGTCAAGAAGAAGAGAAAAAAAAATGGCCTATCTATCAGATCATGAAAATTCGAGATCACCTATAGAAGGTGGTTCGAACTTCATGGCTGAATCCCAATTTTCTCATCCAACCAAACGGGACAACAATGAGACGAGAAAATTCTAGTAATGAGAAACGGACTCGAGGCAAAGGGGAATCATCAAACTTCACAGACACGGGAACAAACAACAACATTTGAATAACAAACAAGTTATTACATCTTTGATCTGCAGTCAACAATAAGCTAAGATATTCTTAAAAGAAAACTTAGTGCTTGAACACCTCAAATGATTGAGAAACATATAGTCGATACATTAAGAAACGAAAGAGACATGAAATGAGATGAATATTACCTTTCGAGAGGCAGAGAACTGAGAGACCAAACAAGCCGACAGAGAAGTTTCCACCACACAAAACTTTGACAAACGGCAACAAGGGAAAACCCAAATCTAAACTCCCAAGTTCTTATCGTTAAGAGTCTATTTCTATATATTCCGATCGATTGAAACAATCTATGGCTAATGATTTTCGTTATATCTTTATTCTTAATTCTAATGGGTTTCAACTTATATTTCTCTTCTATGTAAATTCTTGTCAACTTTTCCCAAATTTTCCCCCCATCCCCTCGTTCAAGAGTAACACGAGTTTTTATAGAGAAGGCATTAGGGTTGAATTGGGGAGATTTAGAGGATGAAAATTGGACGAGGGCATGGGCAGAAACGAGATTACCATTCGACCCTCGATTCAAAAATTTTCCCAAGGACCAACGAACTGCTGCTTGTACAAGATTTCAACCGAAATCCCTTAAAATCCGAATGACAAGATCAAGGTGGGCGGCTGTTGCAGAGAAAGGCTGTGGGAGCTGCCGGTTGCGTGAACTCGCCCTCGCGTGAAGGAGACGAGGCGCGTACATCGCTTGCTGGACTCGGGTCACGATTCACACTTTTTGGGCTGAGTTCATTGGTTGCTGCTCGATTTTGCTGGGCTGTTTCGAGTTTCTGGGTTTCGAAATTTGCTGGGTTTGCATCTGGTTTGGTTCGCAGCTGGAAGAAGAAGAACGCGTAAGGGTCGGGTATATGGGTTTGTTGTATTGCTGATGTACGCTTTGAAATTAGAAGGGAAAATGGGGTTGGGATTGGGAATTGAAAGTGGGTTTGGTATTGGGTTATGAGAGAATGGGTTGTTTTTTGAGCAACTTACATAAATGACTACATTTATAGGCTTATTGAAGTTCAATAGCTATAAGTATGTTATTTACTAAAAATGACTACATTTTATATGAATATCTAGCTGTATTTGTGTATTTTTTTTAATTATATAGTGATACAATTAGAATTATAGTGCATTAAATAAGGTAATTGAATTCCTTTAATTAGGTCATGAAATTTCAACTTTCCGTTATTACATTAACAAGATTACAGAGTTAATGTGTATACTCTTGGATTCCAATTACTTTTTTTAAAAATTGGATACATTGTATTCAAATTTTCATTGTCGCTATTATTCTTGTTCAAGCGTAAAGGTATTTCACATAAATTTCTTTAGTTAAATTGGTTTATTGTAATTGTGAATGAATCTTGTTTGTTTCGATTTCAAATACGCGAACTCCATGACAAGCATAACTGTATCCCTAAGATTGCTCAATACAATTGTGTTGATATATCAATACAATTGGACAATCTAGAAAAAAATGACAATGAACTATACTACAATATGATTATCCAAATGTATATGTATTTCACTCTATAAAAAAAT
>JAJONZ010023227.1:0-15033 GCA_029582445.1 Solanum paucissectum
TTTTTAAAAAACTAATTAATAAAATAAAATAAATTAAAACGACGGACAGCGTGTTTATTGTTTAATTTATAAATAATTATTTTTAATAAAAAGCGACCGACTAAGAGATGCAGTCCGTCGCTTTTTGTAAAATAATTTTAAAAATAATTATTTTAATTAAAAACCGACGGACGACATCTCTTAGTCCGTCGCTTTTTCTTCCGTCATTTTTAGCAGTTTTTTAGTAGTGGGAGCTGATTAGGACCTACTTTTGGGGTTAATTCCAGAATTTCCAACGCGGGTCCCACTTTCCCCATTTTGACCTCGAAATTGGCCCATCTCCGTTTCTTGCAATTTTAGTGTATAAACGATCGTAGTAATGTTGTGACTCCATTTTTAATAGAGTGTCAGCGTTTCGAGGTCGTACGAAAAGGAAAAGCTTCGGAGGAGTGATTTTGGAGCGCACGTGATCGGCCTACAGGTAGGCTACGGTTTCCCTCTCTTAGATTGAGCTTGAGAATGTGAATGCTGTTGATTAGTTGGGATTTGGGTTGGTAGTTATTGAATCATGCATAGGTGTTTAGGAATCATGTTTTTGGCCTATTTCGAGAATTATCGGATAACTGTGAGCATGCTTTGTGTTATTAATTGACCCTCATCGCTATGTGGAGTGATTGCATGCTTAATTACTATTTATTTGAAGCATGTTGGGCCTTAGTTTAGGTTTGACTAGGGCTTGCCTTAGAAATACATAATTCGGATCCGATAGGTCTTAGTTTTGCCCCGACTTCGCTCGGTCGGCTTAGATCCCTGTAGACTGGTGTAGCAGACTTGAGTCTGATAGTTTGGGCCTTAGCTAGGCGATACGCTTGCTCCGACTATAGTTATCCTTATTTTTCTCTGATGTTACGGCTTCACGAGTTACGTCGGCGACACTAGTTTTTCTTCGCGATTCTATTCCAAGGCCTTGCATTGATTGGCTAAGTATGGACGGCGTTCCACGGACATTTATGAGCGTGGATCGATTAGGACTCTTTCAGCAGCTACATTGGTACCTTTATAGAGCATCCGGTTCGAGGTCCGACCTCTATTGCCCAGATACTTATATAGAGCATGCGGTTAGAGGTCCGGCCTTTATTTCCCAGATACTTATATAGAGCATCCGGTTCGAGGTCCGACCTCTATTGCCCAGATACTTATATAGAGCATCCGGTTCGAGGTCCGGCCTTTATTGCCCAGATACTTATATAGAGCATCCGGTTCGAGGTCCGGCCTTTATTGCCCACATACTTATACAGAGCATCCGGTTAGAGTTCCGGTCTCAGATACTTGATACTTGCGATTGGTTACTTGGGTATTTCTAGTGAGCATCCGGTTCGAGGTCCGGCCTCCGTACTATCAGATTCTACTAATTAGGGTTGATGTTCTGGTTCGATGTTCTCCGTTCTTGGATTCTTATATGCAATTCTCTTTAGTTATAGTTTTTCTGTGTACTCGTCGGGCTTATGGGGGTCCGTTTGAGTTTTTATTTAACTTGCGCACGAGTGTACCTTCTGGGCTTATGGGGGTCCAGTTAGGTGTAGTTAGCTTATATATTACTTTAGTTAGTTCTTTCTACACTCGTGTGCATTCCATTGTTAGTTAAACTTTCATTCTTGACTTCGGTTTGTGTTATTCCTCCTTTTCATATTGCCTTTACCTTTCAAGTTCAGTCGGCCTATGATGCCTACTGAGTACATGTTGTCTCGGTACTTATGCTACGCTCTACATTTGTTTCGTAATGCAGGTCCGAGCACCAGTGGCCAGCGTTGATCCAGCTGGAGTAGTCTGATCCAGAGACAGGGGTGAGCACACAACGTTTGTACTATTTCAATCTACATCTGTGTATATAGACTTGTCTTTTACCTTTCGAGACAGTCTAGTATCTATGGTCCACTTTTGGGACTTGTACTTGTTTTGTTAATAGCTCTGTACTAGTGACTTCCAGGTTCTGGGAGGGATCTTTATTTGTATATATGTTTTGGTTTGCTTCCGCTTGGTTATGTTGTTATCTTAAATTTTGCCTACTCTTGTTTAGTTTCTGCCCTCAAACCCATTACTTGTTGTTTCGGGTTACGGGTTGGTTTACCTACTGGTGGGTTATAGTAGGTGTCATCGTGATTCAAAAAATCGGGTTGTGACAATTTCACATGTACTGAGCACTTGTTTACATTCATCATGATTAAGATTGAATAATTGCTTCATAGCTCCAACAGATGCATGACCCAACCTTCTATGCCAAAGTAAAATGTATGTCTTATTCTCAGTAGCTAACAGTCCTTTAACTGGATGTTCATTATTGTCTGTTGATCCTTTATGGTTCAACAAGTAAAGTCCATCATTCTCTTCACCAATCTCCAACACCTTCCTACTTGAGAGGTCCTGGAAGAGTTTTCCTTTTTGAATAGACTAAGGAATAATAATCTTATTTAGAGTTCATGATATGAGGTAGGGTAATAGTTACCAGTTAGGATGAGTTAGAGTATACTTTAACTAGAGAGGAATTTATGATGATATGCCATTGTGTTAGAAATGACCAAGTGTAGGTGCTAAATAGAAGAGAAGGAGTATTCATGAGGTGAAAGATCTAAGTTGGGCTTGTTATTTTTAGGGAGAGCCTATAATATTCAGAGGGTTAGTGAGCTACTTAGGTAATGATGTATAGTGAATAAGTAAATATTACTTAATTTATGAAGTGGAATGTGATAGTAATATGTAAGTATGTAGGTTGAGAGAAAAAGATTTACTACTTGTCATGAGATTTTAGTGGGAGAGTGTTTCTTAATTTCATCTAGTAGTTCTAAGTTAGTATAGTATGTGAGCACTCTTATTGACAATTGTGTTTAGAACTAAACAGTAAACTTGAATTTGAGATGAGTGTTGTGATCAAAATAATGGAAACATGAGGGCGATGGTGTTAGTCATGAGATCTGATCTTGTAGACTTGACATACAGTAAGTGAGAAATTGAGATGTTAGCTGCAATTAATATGAGTGGTACAAGTAGGAGATCCTAACTTTTAGATAAGGTCAGTGAAGTGTGGCTAAGTCATAAGAGTAATAAGAGCATTAAGAGGTGTACCCGAGGTTGTATGTAGTCAGATGAGGTTCTAATTAAGTTAATGATTTTCAATGTGTACCTAGATAGTATATTTGAGCTTTCAATGTGGAATAGGCTGATGTAAGCATTATTTTTTTCCTTCAGATATAGATTAAGTGGCCTTATAAACCAATGAGAAGAGGTTAAGAGAAACATCTTAGAGGTCTTAGAAGGAGTCATAGTTCCTGCTTATGGAGAGTTCAGTAGCCATGAGATAAGCTTTTCCCGAGTATTGGAGTAAAGGGAATGTAGACCAGTTTAGAGATGATGGAATAGATCCATAGCTTTCAAGTCTCAGCTTTAGATCTAAGGGGGAGATTATAACATGAGAAACCAAGTCAAGTGGTGAATTTGAGATAGTGATGTCTTCACAAAGAGTTTTAGAGGTATATCAATCCATTCATAATCTTGCGTATTCCTCAAGTTCTGTTATTACAACATCTTGTTGATATTCCTAATATCAGAATTATGACTATGACCGATGCTCATACACTTCAGATAGATTCACACATATGCTCAGTTTCCAGAATGAGGGCAAAGACTTTAGCCCATTGATCTCAATATTACTCCATAAAGTTAGGGATATCAGCCTCGTGATATGAACTTATTCATATAAGCACTCATGTCTCATAGTATGCTCACTCTCGCAAATTCATGATTTGATCTTAATGGCTAGCAAAATAATGTTGTGTCATGCATGTTCTTATATCGGAACTCTCGAATGAATCATGCTTATGATATTTTGCCCTAAAGCTTTTATAGTGATCTTTTTAATTTGAGAGTGGTGTTGATGATAGTAGTTGTGTGATGATACAGAAGAGGATTGCTATTTTCTTATTGTGGTAGTGATGGTGTGCTTATTCGTTCTAAGTTTATAAATGTGGTGGAAGAAGGAAATAAGGTTTTACGATGAGTAATAAGTCAATGCCTAGTAGTAATGCAGGAAAGTTAAGTTGGTAGAAGTGACGAGAGAATGAATAATTCTTATAAGAATGGATTAGTAGGAGTTCATGGAGTGGTTATGGTACTAGGCTTGAATGTGGTGTTTGTAGCAAGTGGATGAATGCATGATGCATTAGGCATGTTCGGAAGTCATAAAAATAGTAAGAGTAACTCCTTTTATTGCCATTCTCAGTCCAGGCATCATTCGAGGATGAATGTTCCCAAGGGGGAGATATTGTAACACCTCATACTTCGACCAGTTTTTGGTTTTGGGCCAAGTTCAAATGACTAGATCTTTTAGCACATAAAGAGTTACATGTCTCATGTCCTATCAAATCGAAGAGCTTTGAGTCCTCTTTCCAACGCCACCAAGTTTGCTAAATTTCATGTTACGAGTAAAAAGTTATGCCCGCTTGAGTGAAACCTCTCCATTTAAGGCTCTCGATTCTATTTAGGAAAGGGTATTTTGATCTTTTCCTTTTACCCACTTGTCATGACACGTTTTTCCTGACTCAATTAAGGGTTTAATCAGATTTTAAAATACTCGTTCACATTCAAAACACTTAGGAATTTTAGAACAAAGTTTCAAGAAGAGGAAAAGAGTGTTTTCAAGCGTTCATTCAAGAGTTGAGGAAAATCGCCAAGAACAATCATTCTTTCCAGGTATGTGAGGTTTTCCATAGTGATGGACTTGTTCATCCTCAACCCAATCATGTATTCCTTCCATTAATTCATCCATGAAATCATTTATGTAAAGATTCTTGAGTTGTTCTTGAGTTTAAGCCCCATTCTTTATCAATGGAGGTTTTGAGTTCTTGAGGTGAGGGTCTTGCGAATGAGTGGCGTTTCTTGATAGATTTTCAGTGAGATCTTGATAATTTTGTGTTGGGTTTATGAATCAAAGAGAGTTTGGAAAAAACCAATCGATTCTAGATGAGTTAGGAAACAAAATTGAACACTAAAATTCATTAAATTTCTGGGTTCGGGCTGGGAAAATGTGCCCCCATAGCGCCAGGAGGGCTAGGAAAATGAGCCCACATAGCGTCAGGAAGTGTCACGCCCCGAGGCTACCCCCTGGACGTAAGCACGGGACCTAGGATCATGAGTGACCCCAAGCTAACCCTGAGCTGGTATATCATAAGCATACTAAAAGATTACTGAATAAAATATACTATGCGGAAGCTTAAAACCATAATGAACTAAAAGTGGGGAATACCCAATACTAATATGAATATATAAAAGACTATGAGTTTAATGATACTGAACAATCACTCAAACGCTAAAGCTGAATCTAATGTTATGTCTGAAAAAGCCTCTAACTGACTAGAGTTGCTGGGACATGCCTCCCAACTAACTCTAGAAAAACTGAAACTGAAAGACTTAAAGTAAAAGAAAACATGTCTATCGTCCTCGAAGAATGAGGACTCACCACTGATACTGCTGAACTGGAGATTGGGAACCGATCTATGCGTGATCTAAATGCTAAGGACCTGAACCTACATCACGAGAAGATGTAGCGCAGAGTATGTGTCAGTACTTGAAAGGCACTGAGCATGAAGGATAGGATAAAGCTGAACAATATACATAACTGAACAAAGCATACTGAGCAATGATATAAGATGAACATGATGAATATACTGAAGATACTGAAAATGAACTAAACTAAATGCAATGACCAAATTCATAACATGTTGAAACTGAATACTAAAATGTAACTGATAACCTGGTCAATGCAATAAAATATGACTGTGGGAGCTACTATTAATCGATATAAAACCACGTGAGCTAAACGTGGAGTCCGATGTATACGCCCCATCAAGAGGACCTAATATATCTTGTCAGGGGTATAAAGGCATGACTAGCATGATAAATATGATGCCCACAGAGGAGACTTAACCTACAGGGGCACGTAGTTCAGGGACTATGAGGTGACTAACCCTAGTTCAACTCGCTATTAAGCCTACTCCCAACTGAATATGTATATGACACATTATGACTGAAATACTGAATAGCTCGAAATACTGACATGTAAATATGAGAATGTAACAATTATATACTCATACTTGAAAACTCTTTCTCAAAAACAATTCAAAATCATATTATAATATGATAATTGATGACTCGGAAAGTCATACTACATAAACATTGATGGAAGGGCAAACGGTAATCCAACTTTGAGGTTAGGATAAGTGGAAGGGCAAAATGGTAATCCAACTTTCAGGTTGGGAGCTTCACACTTTTAGTAATATATGATAGATATAGATATACATAGTATTATGTATTTCTCTTTAAAAAATTCACTAGTATAAACTTAGTAGAAGACACGTGATTTGTCATGTCATCGTGAGATGTTCATGCGACGCGTGATTTGTCATGTCATCGTGAGATGTTCATGAGACACATGATTTTTCATATCATCGTGAGAAGTTCATGGGACACATATCTATCATGTAAAGATATTTAAATAATCATTTTAAAAGATGAAATACAAAATTGACAGTTAATGCTAAATTTAAAGGGCTATATATGCATTTAGTCAAAAATAAAGAAGGACTTACCGCCAATTAATATATTCGTGAGGGATAAAATTTATAAACTCTTTATAAGTGTAAGGTTTTTTTTAACTATAAAAGCTCCACTCTTCTTTCTTTATCCTTCAAAATCCTGCTTTCACTTAGCCGCCAAACACTTTTTTTTCTATGTGAAAGACCTCCATTAGCCTCTAATATCTTTCAATTTTTTGTTAAAGCTTTCTCTTGTTATGTTATTTTTTTATGAAAGTAAATTACATTCTTATGAAATTAACATGTCGGATGTTACTCAAAAGAGATTCTTGGATTGATTAATATGACTGTTCTTAGTAGGATGTAAGTTGCAAGTCATCTTCAGATACATATCTAATTTTTATTAAGAATGTTTCTGTAGATGACTTGCTACCTGCATTCTAGTAAGTGTTCATGAATGTTTCACTTGAAAAGTTGTTGCTGATGATCGATCTTGAATTCCCTTCATTAATGTTTAGGATAACCTATACTTGCTATTCTATTGCATGTGGCAAGTCCATAACATGTTATTTTTATGCTATGATAAAACTGGATCAAGATTTTATAGCTCTCATTCACATGTTGGTGCATTGTTGTTTTAATGTTGTTTCATAAATTGAAATCAAATCTATACAATTAATAGTTGTAAATTTTGGACCGGCTATTTATGTCAACAAAACTTTATATTAATAAACTATTAAATTCAGTATCATATTTGGTAACAAAATCCATTTTTTCCTTTTATATTAGAAAATTAATTGCTAGTTCCCTCAAATTATTACCATTTATTTCTTTTATAACATAAAAATCATCCATCTTTTGTTATATTATTCAAAAAGTTACTCAAGCTGGAAAGTGACAAATATTTGGCTAAATTTAACGACATGATCACGATTTTTAGCCAAAAAAGAAAAAACTTTAAATCCCCAATTTATTTTTACCAAAAAATCTATTATTTAACCTAGTACCACTCCTAAAACCTCTTTATATGTTGAGAAAATGTCATGAAGTTCCTTTTATATGATAAATAATTATATTTAACTATCAAATGATAAATTCTTAAAGTAGATAGGGTTTAGAATAAGGATGGGGCTGGTAGAAGTCTGTCCAGTTATATATTCGGGTGAACCTTGTAACATTTACTTAAATAATGTATTTATTTTATAGATATGTTGACAAAGAAAAGAGTCAATACACATATTAGACCTCGGCTAAAGATTCATTTTTTATCAAACTGAAATCTTGTGAGAAAATATTAGCATACAGTCTAAATGTTTGTAAGTTATTACAAATATTAGGGTGATAATAAAATATTTTGGATGTTACATAGACAACATATGAGTAAACACTAGGCCTGAGTCTAATGTTATCAAAAAACGTAATTTCCCCGAGGTGATATTTGGAAAACTTTTAAAATAAGGATAAAATATAAATGATAAGCTAAAAGGCCTAGCCCACACTACTAACCCCTTCATTTGTCGAAACCTTTTGGGTTAGTCCAAATTATTTGTTGTAGTTTCACAATTGAGTCCAATTTGTATAGTTTTCCCATGAAACAAGTAAAAAGCCTTTTAGGCCATTCCACCTCTAGATAAATCAACCACTCTAAATCATAAGAATTTCTTGCATATAAATTCAATCATTTATATTAAATTTTTTAGGCAAGGTAAAAATTTATTGAAAAAAGAACTTTCCTTATCAACTAAAGGATCGTATTTTTATAAAAGGCTTAATAGCATTTTGGTTCCAATTGTCGGTAAATTTTGGTTTTATTTCTTGTGATATTAAGTAAATATATTAAACATGTTCTCTTGCTTGTGAATCTTCACATTTTTTCATAACTATTAATTATTTTTACTATTAATTAGTTATATGTTTCATTACTCCATATTTAATAAAACTATAATTTAAAGATAGTATATAAAGAAATCAAATACTCCTTCCGTCCTATTTTGTATGTCGTCCCATTCTGGACCACAATACTTGTCATTTTATAAAATTTATGCATAAATTACCATATTTTGCCTATTATACCCTTGATAGAATAGTTAATTAATCTCGTCATTTATTAATAAAGTTGACTTATGAAAACATTAAATAAGGGTAGAAGGGTAAAGTTACATCATTTCTTAATGCAAGTGTAAAGTAAAAAGGTGACATATAAAATAGGAAAGAGGGAGTATTATTTTAGATACAGAGTTTTAAGTTTGCTAATTTTATAGTTACTACACAAGTCAAAGTAATCCTAGAGGTAAGGCAAAAAAAGAACTCGGACTATGGTAAAATTGTCAGTTATCCATCTAAATAATGTGAGGATTTTATTACCCTTTAAACTTAATTTTTTCCGTATTATTTGCATTCCTTAACTATGTGAGGATCTTTTTAACCCCTAAACTTAATTGTCAAGATTGCACTGATTTTTTGTTGAATTAAGATGATGTTATTGCACAAGTAAATGCATTTTTGCAATAATTTTTGTATCTATAAAATTCTTCTTGATATTTTACACATGTTTTTTGATGTCGTCATACTAGTAAAGTTGATATTTTACACATACTTCCTTTATTTATTTGGTACATAAAACTTGCTAATTGTTGGTCTTGCTCATCCCATTAGATCAAAACTAAACCAAAATTGCACCAAAAAACAGTCAAAACTAGCCAAAAATTGGATTAAAGCATCAACAAAAATTGCTCATAGACAATAGAAAAAATTGGACCAAAATAATTTAAGAGTTCAAATAATACGACAAAATTAAGTCAAAGGAGTTAATCAAATGCTCACATAGTTTAGAAGTATAAATAATATAAAATAAATATATAAATAATAAAAATGTAATTTTGGTAATTGGTACATGTTTTCTTAAACCTCCTCCCGTGTCCTAATTCCTAATCCTAGTAGGACTAGACTAACAGTTTCACCGCGTTTTTTTCTTCTCTTATAAATAAAGCCATCTGCAATTCCACCCTTCCCTACTCGTCCCTCTTCTTTATTCCGCCTCCGTGCTCACCGGAAAATTCGTCCCCTCCGCTATGTCGGTTATGATCGTGACAAGTTTGGGGACATGGTTGTGGATTTGTTTACAGATCGATGTTCTTTACCGTGCAAAAACTTTCATAAATTATGCAATATAAATTATTACCATAATTTCTTTTTCACACGGTTCGGAAGGATTTCACAATGCAGACGGGAGATCCAACCGGAACAGGATCCGGAGGGGATTCAATATACAAATTTTTATACGGTGATCAGGCTCGTTTTTTCAGGGATGAGATTCATTCAGACTTGAAGCATTCAAAGAGGGGAACTGTTGCAATGGCTAGCGCTGGTACTGGTGAGAAGAATCTAAATGCTTCTCAGTTCTATATTACGTTACGTGATGATCTCGACTCCCATGATGGGGAGCATACTGTTTTTGGAGAGATTACAGAAGGGTTTGACACATTGAATAGGATAAACGAAGCTTATGTGGATGACAAGGGCAAGCCTTATCAAAATATCCGAATCAAACACACTTACATATTGTATGATCCTTTCGATGATCCTTCCCAGTTAGACGACTTGATTCCAGATGCTTCACCTGAAAGAATGCCGAAAGATGAGATTGATGATGATGTTCGACTAGAGGATGATTGGATGCCAAAGGATGAGGAATTAGGTGTTCGTGAAGAGAAGGAAGCACACTCCCGAGCAGTAATACTTGAAAGTGTAGGAGACATTCCTGATGCTGAGATGAAACCCCCTGACAATGTGCTCTTTGTTTGTAAATTAAATCCATCAACTGAAGAGGAAGCGCTGTATATAATCTTCTCAAGCTTTGGAACCATGACATCTGCTGAAATTATCAGAGATCACAAGAATGGGGATAGTCACTGTTATGCTTTCATCGAGTTTGAGGACAAGCAGCCCTGTGAGCAAGCGTATTTTAAGATGGATAATACTCAAATTGATGATCGAAGGGTACGAGTTGATTTCAGTCAGAGTGTAGCAAAGTTATGGTCCCAATATCGACCTAGAAACCAAAGAGGCTGTGGCCGTTTCAGTAATGGCTCTGTTGATGCCATCAAACAGCACAAAGAAGACAACAAGCAGTATGTCGGAGATGGTAACTCAAAGTACTCAAAATTTCTGAGAACAAGAAAAGAGACTGATCTTTGGTCATTCGCTTGAGGATGTTGGTATACCTTCAGATTTCACTTCAGACTACTCAGATTTTCCTAGACCTAGCACATCCGTGCTGTCACAGCACAGGGATGGTGCTCAACATTCTCTTAACTCCTTGGAGTCTGAAATGGTTGGCCTAAAGTAGAATATATGACTGTTGCAAAACAAGCTTCAGGAGGCAGTAGACCTGGGTAAATCCAAGGAAGCAAGAGTTACTGAACTTGAAGCCATTTTAGGTAGTAGCTCAAAGAGTGAAGAAGAGGATATTGAAAGTGAGTTTGAGGGTCTCTTCAAACAGAAAACTGAAGCTGAAGTTCAGTATTTGACAATATCAACAACCCAAAAGTTGAAAATTAAAGTGCCGCAGTTGATCAACTTACCCTCTTGGAAGAACAAAAGACCTTAGCTTCAGAACTAGCACAGATGGTGCACATGCTAGGAGATGCAGAAGCAAAGGCTGCAATGCTCAAAACACAAGCTGTGAAGTTGGAAAGTTACTGTGAAGATTTAGGAAGCACTGATGAAAAGCTAAAGCTACAGAAGAAAGTCTGTAATTACAGTTCATGTTTTTTTCATACAGTTTGTGTTGTTGGCCATTGTCATTGGACTGTTTCTGATGCAGACGTCTCCTGATCATGCTGAACTTGTACCTACTAGTGTTAAATAAGTTTTTTTCTCTTTTTCTTTATCATCAACATCTTCATCGTTCAATGTTGAAATATTACATTAGTTTGTTTTAGATGTTTATAGATAGCTGAAATACCTACTTCTCATTTAATTTTGTCAAGTTTTTGCTTCTATAAAATGGTGAGCCCTTAGAAGTTCTTTAACCTGGTCTCATATCCTTATTCATCCAATTGTTAGCTGGGCTTTAAATTCCTTTTTTCAATAGTGTGTGTGTGTGTGTGATGAACTGTCTAGTGGTCTAATTGGAGTTGCGGCAATCTATCTACTTCGATTGAAAAGCATGAAATGGTTGAAGTTAAAGCAGAAATGGTTGAACTCCAGTCATATGTACATGAACTTCAAGAAAAAATGATTGGATTCAAACATTCAACCACATAGGTTGAAGTTCGTGCAAAAATCTTGAACTTCAACCATATGAAACATTGAATATCACATGTCTGGAGTTGCAAACTTGCAAATTTTTATATGCTGCGTGTATGGCGTAAATGGTGATTCCAAGTTCGGGTATCTAATACACTTCCGCCCTTTGCAACAGCCTGTGGAAGTTGGGCCAAGATTTTGTTAGTCCCTAACCATATCTGTTATCCATGGCTCTTTTATAAGATGGCTCAAGTCTTGGCCCATGATAACCATCTACTTCAGTATGAAAATATTAAGGCACAATACATAAACGTGTCTTTTAACTTGGCCTCAGCTGACATCTATGCCCTCCAATTTTGGAAGTGCACAAGTAGACATTTAAACTTTTATAAAATTGAAAAAGTAAACACACGCGTCCTTTCATGACATCTTACACTGTAATTCGCGTGAGATGTCACGCAGCTTGTGTGTGTCTATTTGTTCAATTTTATTCAAGTTTAAGTGTCTACTTGTGCACATCCAATTGGAGTGCATAGATGTTACGAATCTAGCCACGATGCAGGACCCAATTGATATACTGTCAAATTACATTTGGGACCCGGGTTAAAGGAATGAGCATGTGCACTAAAGATACCTATATATAGAGGATGAACTATCTCATTAGGGTTATGCTATGAGTTATGTTATTTTCTTTTAGTTAGCTATTATTATTAATAGCAGTTTGGAATCTCCCTTTTCTATCTTTCTTTTTGTTCTTTGATGAGCTTGCAAGTTGTTTTGTGATCAATACAAACCTTAGTTTGTTACAATAGATGTCAACTAAGACTAAGTTAAAGAGTAGTTTATGTGTCATCCCAAAACATTAAATATTAAAGTAGATATGATATTACAGGTAGTTGACCAGTTATCATTTTCCTTTTAAGGAATTACGTGACATTTTGTTATTTACTTAAGAAGGAGAACAAAATCTGGCCTCTGACGGATGATTTCTATAAATACAACGTTTGTTTTGCTATTAAATTATAGCTAGAAAACAAACATTAACAATAATATATAGTGTAATTCAACATGTGTGATTTAAGAAAAAAAATACAATATTTATGTTTTGGTCCTAAGCAAGTTTTGATCGGTTATATGATTCTTCACTTGTCACTCCATTTAAAATATCTTAGGCTAATAACACAATTTTTTTTTGTAAAATCAGATTTCATAGTCACACTTTGAGATGCAAAGATTATTTCTATTCTAAAATTTTATAATATTTTTTATAACTGTGATGTCCAGGTTAGTTTTCCCTCACCTTGACTAAATTCACGGGATATTTGTCACCTCTCACCATCAACAAGTACCAAGTAACTCTGTCCACCCAGACTAGAACAAATAGGAAAAATAACCTAGTATTTTTTGTCTCCGCGTGTAGTTGATTATCCTTAATTTTACAATTTAAAGCAACCAAAATTCAAATCACGAATTTAAAGTCGTTGAGAGGATTTGTGATGAAAATAGAAATACAAAAAAGCTACTCCTTACGTCTCAAAATACTTGTCACGTTTTGTTTCACAAAAGTTAAAACTATAATATTAAGCTAAATATTCCTGAAAATAAATAAAAAGAAAAAGGAACATTGGGACAAAATCCACATACTACAACTTTACAACTGTGCAATGGACTACTACGATAAAACTCCCAAAGAAGCAGGCAGAGTCTAGCTCAAGAACAGAAGATGAATTAACCATAAGTCCATAGCAAACCTAGCATTCAACACATTAATTTGTCTTTTTCTATATATAAAAAATGTTCATGGTCAAAAATATATCTAGTTGTGCTATTTTCCTACGTCAACTATCATCAACTATTTATTAAAACATGTCTCAACGATCAAATACTCACTTTTCTAACTAAACAATAGTGATATTTGAAGTAGAAAAGCGAATAATTGATAATTAAGGTGAATTTTAATAAATAATTGATGATAATTCACGTAAATTGAGATACTTTAGTGTATTTTTTTTTTACCTTCATTCTTAAAAAAAACGATTGTACAGAGAACAAAGAGGTAAAAGGATTGATAAATTTATGACCTTAATTAGGGGCGAAAAAGAGAACAGATACAAAAAAACGATTAAGCTCCTTTGCTTAGTGTTAATCTCAAATCTCCGAATTCGGTAATCAGAAGGTATTAACCATTAAGCAATAGAATTAAGACAAGTTTAGGGAATATTAATTGCTTGTTTTTGGCTGTTGAATAGGTTTCGAAGAGACGGAAATAATATCAATATAATCTATGCAAAACATTCTCAAATCACAATGTCAGTCTCAATATTTTATTATTTTTATTTTATTCTAATTCTGGTTTTGATCCTTTTAAAATCAAAATTACTCATATTTATGCTCCACGTGTGGTTTGTGTATTTTTTCCAATTCAGGACAATTATTATCATATAGGTTTGATTAACTATCAATGGCGTTTACAATATGTGTTTTGATCAAATTTAAGAATCTACCTGCAACCCCTAAAATGATCTTCCAAATTATTCCTATTTAAATAAATCAATTCCTGTAAATCATAGGAATTTCATACTATATAAATTGCAGAAAAGAATATTGTTTATTAGCTAAAGAATCATATTTAAAAAAAAAGGCTTAATTGCATTTTTGGTTCCAATTGTCGATAAATTTTGAAGTTCATTTCTTGCAATACTCATGACGAAGTATTTTAAACATGCAGGATTAATTCTTTTGCTCGTGAATTATTACAATTTTTTACAATTATTAATGATTATACTATTTTTCAAAAAAATAATAATACTATTTTATAGTCGTACGCTATTGTTAGCCAATATTCCATATTCAATAAAACCATAATTTTAAAGATAGTATATAAAAAAATAAAAAATTATTTTAGGCACGGAGGTTCAAATATGGTAATTTATGTAGTTACTATTTACTATACCTGATAGCAATCGAAACTACATTAGGATTATTGGGCTATTTACTTTTTCACCAAGTATTTTTTTTTTGGGCAAATTACAGAAATCACATACTTTTAAGGCAAAATTACAATCTATCCCTTAAAAGTTTATAATTACAGAAATCCCTCAAAACGGATACAATAATATAAACGCTGATACATTAATCTGATGCGCGAGATACATTAATCATTAAGTAAGATACATTACATTTTATACATGATACACTAATCTGATGTACATTTTATACA
>JAJONZ010023228.1:0-11879 GCA_029582445.1 Solanum paucissectum
AAAAGATGTTTGCATCTACAGAAGAAAAGACACCACTAAATAGCACTGAGCACATAGCATATGAAACTTACGTTGCCTTTTGCATAGCTTTCATTGCAGCTGCTCCAGTTCTTAAAGCATCAACAGTCTCCGTTGTGGCTTTTGCACCTTCTAACATTATCATCTGAAACCAATACACAAATAAGTGAATGCAGATCGCCGTCTCTTCATGCTTTTATGATACACGGTGGTGCAAAGATTCCAAGATGTAGGAACACATGAAGAGCACCTGATCATGAATACGCAATTGGAAGTTTCCAAGCTGCTCGATTTGCTGCTCATAAAGCCTTTTCCTTTTCAAACATTGTATTGCAGCTAAAAATAAAAGAAATTGGTTACTGCTGTCATCAAACTCTGAGAATTTAGCAAGGACATAATGACTCAAAATACAAGAACATGATTCACAACACCATCCAATACTATAGTATATCCTCACAATGCTGAAGGCAGCGAAAACTGAAATTCATGTGCATGAGCGAGAATGATAACTAGTCATTGTAACTCAAACCCAAGAGACTCGCTCGAGCCGGTATGAGCAAGTAAATCATGTTTGTTCCTTTACTTTAAAGTGGAAACATCCAGGACAATGAAGCAGAATATCCAGAATTCAAGCAGACCAGCTACGGTCAAATGCGTTTTCATTGAAAGCGTCTCTAAGCTTATTATCTCTAACCATTTCTTTCAGAGGAAATACATTATTATCTCTAATTTTTACATGATCTAAGATACCTCCAAAAACAAGTCAAACTTTTCGTGTCAAGACATCATAATTGTTCAAATGATTTGGGTCCGAACAAAGAGGAACACTTTCGAAGGATTCATACAATTGACCCCAATTTTTTATATGAAATTGAGGCGCGGGTGATTGGTCAATCATGTCTTGAATATTGTCTATAGCATGAGAATTTGCAAAGAAAACCATTGTAACCTACAAGGTAAGAAAGGACATAAGTCTCTCTTATTGAAGGATAACTCTCCTAAGTTTTAATTATGAAATGCTCTTTTGAAATACTCCCTCTTTGAAAATAAGTAGATAAATAGTTAGAGAACAGTGAAGAAGGGCAGAGAGGGTGACCCATTATCCAATTAAAAGAAAAGCTTTCTAAAATAAAAAGAGGTTAGAAATCAATGACTCATACCTTTCGTTTCCATTTTGTTCCTTCAAATTGTTGAATTGAAACATTAAACAGACTTTAAAGTTTAAACGGAATAAAGGAATAAAGGAATTTGTGAAATGACAAGGACCTCAAGGGATAACCTCATGTATCGCCCCAAATCCCCCAAGCAGAAAATCAGAAAGGATAAGACGATAAATTCATGAAGATACCAATATGCATGCTATATTTTTAACATACCAATAACATAAAAAAACCAGTACCCCATTATCACTTCATATTGTGAGATAATTTTTTCACCTGTTAACCCAGTAGCAAGTTCACCATACATAAACTACCTTGTCTCTCACACAAAACAGAGTCAAATCATCAGATCTGTCTGATGTTACTCGATTCCAGATATCATGCAAATACATGGGAATAATTAACATTAAATACCCAGCAGTTTATTGTACATGCACAAGAATATTTTTCATGGTATGCCGCATCCTTAAGTTCATGACAATAACATATATCATAAGAAAACAAAAATATCAACGTAAAGGTATTCATAACTAGTGAACTACATAGGAAGAAGAAATATCATCTTGTGAATGATTTTGCAGTAGAACCTACCCCTTTTGTTTTTTGCTCTAGTAAATTCCTTTGCTTTTTCAACCTCAGCTGCAGCCTTCTTCAGTAAAACCTTCTCCTTTTTCTCAAGCATCTCAAGAGTCTGTACAGCATAACCAAAATAACATTTAAGCCCTTGATCATTTACTTGAAAATTTTAAAATAAGCTAATAACTTTGACTGAAATTAACAAGAAAGAAGTTATTAAAAAACTAGTCCACAGAACGATTTAGAAAACAGGGGAAACAAGATAGCCTCCTACTTCTTCACCAAAATAGGAGGAAACAAGGATAATATGCCTAAGCCCCTCCCGTTCTAGCTTTACATTTGTCTTCCTATATCAAATAAGTTGGTCCAAAAGTAAACCGTGCCTGAGTTCAAATTGAAATAACATGAATTAACTATCATGAACATGTTTGGCAAAGCGCCCACACCCTAAATGAACTTACCCTGAATTAAGACTAGGCCAAACCAAAACTACAACTTTTTTGTTAATTCATCGCAAATGATGAGCCTCCATTGTTTTAGAAGAAGAAACACTGGAAGCTTCGTGTTATAGAAAGTAGAAGAAAAATCAGACTTTACAAATTTGAATTTTGCTTCTCCCAATCAGGCACTATAAGAAATCCACAAAAGCATAATATTTCCACACCTAGATAAACGAAAAGTACCAAACATTGCAGTCCAGCTATTCAAGAGAGGGTAACTCGTATGCGGTCACACATTCTCTCAGATACAACCTGTTTGAAAAGAGTAGCCACCTGTACGATCTATCATATCCACCTGCGGCAGGCGCCAGCTTGATGTACTGGGATTATCCACCTGAGGCAGGTGGCCGCTTGATGTAACGGGACTCCACGACACATTCGACTCTTTTTGACAAAGGGATTTTGTAATTCTTAAGTATGTAATAGTGCAATATGATGACATTTTTTGTTTATGTGCAGGAAGACATGCGTGCGCGGAAGTTGAAGTTTTGAGCTAAAAATGACAAAGTGTTGATCCATGAAAGAAAATAACGAACCGTGGAATCAATCCACGGACCATCCTGTTACTTGTGGAAGTGCCGAAGTGGATCTACAAGGCTACAAGTTGGTTCCAAGTTGACGGCTCATTTGACGGACCGTCTGTTGTTCGTAAAAGAGGTTTTGTAGAGGTATTTCATTCTACAAGCCTTTTGAAGGACCGTGGAACCAGTCCACAAACCATCCTGTCACTCGTCGACCAAGGTTCCGTGAAGAAGTATTTTTGGTCTCAAACCACTATTTAAGATAATGGATAGTCAAAGTGTTCAAGGACCATGAATTGAGTCGTGATTACCTGCAAGTTCCAAACCTAAAAAGGGCAATTGACAGTTGACTTCCAACCTCCACGGACCATGGATCTAAATGACGGTCTGTGGATTGTTGACGCTGCCAAGTTTCCCTAGTTGGTTTAGGATAGGTTTTTATGTCTATAAATACTTTCCTTAGGTTTTCTTGTTAAGGGAACGCATTATTATCGACTTTTTGAGTAGAGACACGACATTGTTGACTTGTTCTTAGTTTTTGGAGTTTTTGCTACGAACTTTGATCATTGTTTTTTTTTTTTTTTTTGAGAATGGTAACAGTTAATCTATATAACCACTGGTATACTACATCAAAATATGTAGTCCCCCTTCTAAAGTATTACAACATACATCTTGAACATCTATTTGTTGTTCCTATGAATAGTTTAAAGCGTCAAAAATATCTTCTGTTTGAGCTACTAATTTCTGTTTACACCAAAAATAAAACAGAGCTAAACAATTCTTTTTGAACTCCTGGAAGTTGCTCTGCTTGATCATTGTTATTGCTAATACAATTCTGATTTTATTATTCTTCTCTTGTAAGTTCATTGCTATGATTTCTTCTACATCTTCTGCTATTGTTTGTGCAAGCATGAGTAGTTAAACATCACAACTAGGGTTGTGGGAACCATAACGAACGTAGGTCAAAGATAATAGTGACTCTTGAATGGTGATTGTGCATGTATTGTTAATCCCTTCGTTTTGATTGTATTTTAGCGGTTGCAAACATTAGAACTTGCCATAATGATGCAAGAATGGAATTTGAGAAGGAAACGAGCTACAAACTAAGCTAAGGTAAGAACTAGGCCAAATTAATCTAAGGATAATTTCATTCATATCTCCCAAATGAGTAACATACAAGGTATTTATACAATGCAAAACTGAACCCTAGACAAATAGAAATGACAATACTACCCTAATAAACTAACTTAGGGTCTTAAAGAAATAGGAATAGAAAATTGGGACTAAAATGTAAAGGATGGAAACTATGTAAATATGCCACTTTTGAACTCCCTTGGTTCAACTTGCAACATTCCTTCCCCCTTAAAATAAACCTTGTCCTCAAGGTTAAAAACATAAAGGGTATAGTGAATGTCTTCCAAAATTCACTTGAACTCCAGTAAGCATCCTTGAATTTATGCTTCCAAAACTCATGCTTAACAAAGTCATACTCCAAGGAGAAGATAAGCAAATGGGCAATATTTTTCAACACAATATCAATGAACTTTCGGTCAGCAGCTTTAAGGACCAACAAGGTAATTACATTGAGTCTTTTCCTCATATCTCTACCCTGTTTTCCTGAAGCCTTGCCAACTACCGAGAGAATGGATGACTCGTGTATAGGTTCTCCATGGACATGTAGAATGAACCATGTAAAAGAGACAACATTGAAAACTGAAAGTGCAACAGTTAGCCTCAAAATGCTGCCAAGTTGTAGTAGTCCATCTTTTAATTCTAGTATCATTTTCATTGCAAGACCATACCGAAATTGAAGGCATCTGATGCAATATTACCACCATGTAATATACTTACCAACTGAGTTTGATCCCTATCCACATTAATAGCATTGCACAACTTGTTTATCAATTTTAGACTATACTTAGTTCCCTCAATTTACTCCTCCAGTCAACTAGGCAACTTTAGTTCTTCTCTTTGAGTGAGCAGCCATTGTGATTATGACCTTGAGAGAAAATGATATCCAAGGGTTGATACAAATGGCTCCTAGAAGCAGAAAGATTGTCTAGTAGGTATGTGGTCAACTGAGTACTGAAAATAGCAAGTAAGGAGACTGTATCCCTTGTCAACCACCATTGCAGATTGTCAGCAATACTCCTTCCACCTTGTCCCAATCTTTCAAAATTAGAAATGTAAAGCCTTGATTTTCCAATACCCAAGATGTTTAAAATGGTGTTGTAGTATATAGAAAGAGCCATGAAAAGAGGAAAATTCCATAAAATAATCTGACCAACAAGTGCTCTATTTCCAAATCGTATCAGTACTCCCTCCTTCAAAACTTCCTTGACCTCAAGGAAGCATCTTAACAAACACGAGCACAAGTGAAAACAGTCACCTGGATCAAATGGAAAACGTAAACAATCACCAAATATATGAGCTCTAATCTCAATTTGGTCAACAATGTTGGTAAGAGCATCAACAAATGTCAAAGGAAGTGAAGCGGGGAAGTTTGCACTCCTCGAGAATTGAACATACTCCTCAGGTTTCGTTATCCCGTGAGTACAACAGTAGCAACATTGTCATTTTCTGATTTAGTAGAAACAATTGATTCATCTAAATTCACAGACTTCCAAGAACAAGTCACGCAACCACAAACAACGATTAAAAAACCTTGCCTATTTAAATATTTCTCAAGTACTCGAATTGCACTAACCTTACCGCTTCCTGGCACATGTATAACTTCAGGTCTCTTTATTACAGTAGCTGCAGTAGGAGCTAAAGCTGAATTAGTATCTTCCCCACTTAGCAATAAATCACCGCAACAGATAACTAGTGAAAATGAGAAGTTGTTGCTCGACATTGGAAACTCAATCTTCTTTTGTAATGGATAACCCCTAAGCAACATTTCTTGCGATATAGAAGATCTCCTAGGGAGTTACCAATCCAGATTTTCGAAAACGAGCAACTTCTATATGTCGTAAAATGCTTCTCGAAAGCAGCTGGACATTCTCCTGTAGTAGGGACGTCGCTTCTGATGAATAGTCCAAGTGAAAATTTCAGACCCAAATGGAATTCGGAACTCTTCTTCTGCAAGGGCTGCAACTATTTTGCCTTCCTCCTCAGAGAAACTCACAGTAGTAACAAAATCTTCATTCCCGATGCAATTTAACATATCATTGACCTTCGTCTTACCATCATAGGTAACTAGTAATCCATCTGCAACATACCGTTCAGTTCTCGAATTCATGGCGAAAGAAAAAGAGAAGTCAGTGGAATCATATTCCTCTTCACTTTCAACATCTTTGCTCCATTGTTCATCAACCTTTTCCTGTACCTTCTCAACAATGGAACATATATTGTCACCCCATTGGTTCTTAGTATCCACAAAATCTCCACAAACATCATTAGTTTGTCAAAATAACCCATAACCTCATGAGTTGGCATTTCTTCAAACACCTTGTGCTCATCTTCTAGAATATCTAATTGGCTACACGTAGAAAGAGGTGAAGAACACATAAACATTTACTCTCTTCCTTTTCATCTCCATTTTCTACAAGTCCATTCACAATCAATCTCTTCCTCAAATAATATCCATTGCTCTCCTTATCAATAGGAAATTGGTGACAACAATCGAATGTGGTGCTTCTACTACTAGAATTCATGGACTCAACGTGTAAATCAAGGTCATTATCATACCTTAACCTCTCTTTCAGTTCTGGTTGTGGCTAAAGAGATAAAAGTTTTTCCTCTTTCGATTGCTCGGATTCCGCCAACTCTTCTCTAATTAGAGAAGTTTCTGAAATAGCATGTTCAATGGGATTGTCGGCAATAAAAATATGGTTCCCTATTTTATCTGTATGAATGGAGGTGCCATTATTGATAACCATGTGAATCTCTTCATCAATCGAATAATCAAATGGATGACAATCGGCTATGGTCGTTCTAATAGGAGGATGTTGTTGAATCGGCAATGACTGATGGGAATATTCAGATTTATGGGTTTTTCCCATCCTCTTCTCGGAGAGGCAAGCCATGGTATTGTTGGAGAAGAAACTCATTGCCACCGCACCTTGCGGAACCACGCTTGCAGTCCAGGACTCTGAGGATGTCCTTGCAAACTCCAACGGCTGGTAGAGATAAGGAGTAGATGGGATACTAGCAGCTTGACAGTGATGATGTGGAGTGAAATTAGAATAACGAGTCGATTGGGAATTAGCAACTTGCCAAGGATTATGTGGAGTAAAATTAGAAGAGTACCAAGGATATGGATGATTGAAATGTTGCTGATACCCACTATAATAACCCCCATATCCTGTATTGTTATACCCATAAGGATCTCCTCCATAACCACCAAAGGATAAAGCATTCAAACTTGGAGATGGATTAGAAGTGAAAGTACAAGCATATAGAGGATTTTGAAATGCCATTAATGAATACCCACTGAGCTCAAGAGAGTGCTCTGATACCAAATGATGCAAGAATGGAATTTGAGAAGGAAACGAGCTACAAACTAAGCTAAGGTAAGAACTAGGCTAAATTAATCTAAGGATAATTTCATTCGTATCTCCCAAATGAGTACATACAAGGTATTTACACAATGCAAAACTGAACCCTAGACAAATAGAAATGACAATACTACCCTAATAACCTAACTTAGGGTCTTAAAGAAATAGGAATAGAAAATTGGGACTAAAATGTAAAGGATGGAAACTATGTAAATATGCCACTTTTGAACTCCCTTGGTTCAACTTGCAACATATAAATCTTAACTTGTTTGATAAAAGAAGTAGAGATAACGAAAAGGGATTAACAATAGACATTTGAGGTTTCTAACCCTCATCTAATGACATGAATTGTTACAAGGAAAGTCAATCCGAAATTAAAAACGAGGCTTAATACTTAAACACCAAAGACCGAAAGGATTTAAAGTGATATTCTTCTATTTAAGTTGAAAGACGTTAGATGTACCATATTCGATAGTTTTGCATGTATAACACCAAGATAGTTCACGAACACAAAAGACTTGCTGAAGTTATGAAATCATGAGGAACACAGTCCTAGTCTCCTCACATATTGAATACAACAAAAAAGTTATTAAACATCAGTTACTTTTTTTTTTTGATAACCGAGAAATCTGTCTGTGACCCGCCGCCTTTTGGACCAATCACAGCCTTCTAAACTCGGTGGATAAAGAGCATAGACATGACAATATTGACTTGTTCTTAATTCTTGGAGTTTGTGCTACATACTTTGATCATCACTTTTGCTAATACAATTTCATTTTTATTATTCTTCTCTTGGAAGTTCATTGTTATGATTTCTTCTACATCTTTTGCTATTGTTTGTGCAAGCATGAGTAGCTTAACACCATAAATAGGGTTGTGGGAACTATGATGGAATGAATAACGAATGTAGGTCAAAAATAATAGTGACTCTTGAACGGTGATTGTGCATGTATTGTTAATCTCTTCGCTTTGATTGTTTTTTAGCGATTGCAAACGTTAGAACTTGCCATAAATCTTAACTTGCTTGATAAAAGTAGAGATTAGAAAAAGGGATTGACAAAGCAGATTTGAGGTTTCTAACCCTCATTTAGTGACTTGAGTTACAAGGAAGGTTAATCTGAAACTAATGACGAGACTTAATACTTAAACACTTGAAGATCGAAAGGACTTAGAGTGATATTCATCTATTTAGGTCGAAAGACATTAGATGAACCATAATTGTCAGTTTGCATGCATAACACTGGGATAGATCACCAACAAAATAGACTTGCTAAAGTTATGAGACCATGGGGAACACAATTTTAGTCTATTATCACATATTGAATACAACAAAACAAGATCTTAAACATCGGTTCCTGATAACTACAAATCTTGAAATCTTTTACTTTTTATGTCAAACCCTCCCTTGAAACATCGACTACTGGTTGAATAACCATCATTGACATATTTCTTGCCATATTCCCTATGGGACTCTATCTCAAACTTGTTTAGGTTCTATATTTGACAGTAATCGCTTTATATCTTTTCAGATGTGTAATTTGGGCATATCACAACTAAAATGTAGCACACCTAAAATAGTGTACATAACCTACGTCTGTATTTTTTCTATCAGCAAAAGGAAGAACTTCTGCTCCATTTTACATTAGTTTGAACATGAGCATAAAACAAAGATGTTACCCATGAGCAATCCAACTTTTTCAGAGTTATGAAGTTAACTTGCCTGCCCCTTGGGATGGGAAGGGTGCGGTTTTATTAAAAGGAACATTGTAAACACTCTTGTGTCTAAGAACTACGTTAGACAAGACCAACCTCAATGTGCACTATGACACTATTCTTTCTTGTATTCCTTTTGGCAGGTTAGGAGGCAACAACAAAAACATACCCAATGAAATCCCACAAAGTGGGGTGTGGGGAAGGTATACTGTATGCAATCTTTACCAATATCTCTAGGGTAGAGAGACTGTTTCCAAAAGACCCTCGACTCAAGAAAATCAAAGAAGTAATAAACAAAAAAAAGTAGTGGGGAGAAACATGACAACGAATAGCAAAGCAGTAACAACTATATGCAAGGAACTGTAGCAACAACAACAACAAGGTGTGATCACTTAAATACAGTAAACCACAGATAATATCAAATACCAAAAGCCAAAGACTACATGAAGTCATGAATAGGCTAATACTACAACCGACACGGTGCTCTATACTACCACCAACCTAATACATGTTTACACTAGTAATAAGACAACTCTTAACTACCTACTAACATTCTATCCTTATCCACAACCTCCATATCCTCTTCTCTAAGGTCATCTCCTCGATAAGCTGAAGATGCATCATATCATGTCTAATCACCTCCCCCGTTTACTTCTTCGGCCTACCTCTGCCACTCCTCGACCCCGCTATATCAAACCTCTCACACCTCCTCACTGAGACATCCGTGCATCTTCTCTTCACATGCCCAAACCATCTCAGTCTCCCTTCCCTCAACTTGTCCACCACGGAGGTCACTCCTACTTTGTTTCGAATATCCTCATTCCTAATCCTATCGCTCCTTGTATACCCACATATCCATCTCAACATCCTCATTTTCGTCACTTACATTTTTTGAACCTAAGAGTTCTTGACTTTGACTGGCCAACACTCTGCCCCATACAACAAAATCAATCTAACCACCACTCTATAGAATTCCCAAAATGGCAGAAGTTCAAACCACAAAAATATATAAACTGAATGGAGAAATAGATGATTGCCACAACAACTACATACCCAGTGTGATCCCACAATTGAGGTATGAGGAGGGTAGAGTGTGCGCAAACATTACCCCAGTGGCGAATTTAGAGCCAAAAAATAGGGTACCGGCACCCGTGGTCTCTTCGTAAAATTAGATATTTTATATATATATTTTCTAAGATTTGTATAATATTATATTTTGGCACCCGTACTAAAAGAAGTCTAAATGGTCCACATGGTTAAATGTTGAGCTTTTGATCTTGAGGATTAAGGATCAATTTCCACTTCAATACATTTTTCTTGGTGCACCCTTGTTCGAAAAATTCTAAATTCGCCTCTGATTAGACCCTTTGCTCAGACAACAATAACATACAGAAGTACCCGAATTACGGCAAGTTCTTTCTAGCAACAAATTCCACAAAAAAAAAAACTTCACATAACTACCCACAGCTATTCATTCGCCAACGTCAACTGAATTCAGTATCAAAACTCATTTACTCTAATAAATAGTATAGCTAATACTAGATCCTCCACCCACCCCCATAACCAGCAAATACAAAAATAAATTCAACACCATCAAACCTTTACAAGTAAAATTAGAACAATCCAAACAGTTGTTTAACAAAGTCTAAAGAGAAACAATCAAGAAATCAAGATCATACCTCGTTTAACTTGTCTAGCGTAGCTAGAGCATTTGTTTCTTGTTTAGGTTTTCCAAACATTCGGGTAAACATTCTTGATTTTGTCAGCAACAATTATAATACAAAAAAGCTTCAAAAAATCAAAAGTATTTAAACCCTGCAAGAAAATTCGAAGGGGTTCATTAGATCAGCTGGAAAAACCGATCTACACAATGAAAAACAAATCTTGAAAAAATTTCATGTAAATAATTCACGATTATTTTATGCGTTTGAGAGTAGAGTTTGATTGACTGACCTGAGAAAATTTGAAGGGTTTTTGAATAATTGGAATCAATCGGGTTTTGACCTTTGAAGTTGGTAATGATCTGAGAAATTTCTCAACAAATTTTAAAGGTTGGATCTTTTTGGCAGAAGATTGCTCATGTGGAGGAGACGTCAGTGCTGTGCTCTGACAGACCAATGGAATTTTCTTTTTCTTTTCTTTCTTTTCAAAGTCGAGACCAATTTAGATTTTCACCCCTCAAGTTTGCCTTACGGATCAAATGTTCCTATCTCTATTTTTATTTTATTTTTGAAGATTGCGGGTACGAAAAGGGAAATAGGAAGGAAATTACAATATGGAGAATTGAATTCTCACCGATAAGGTGGAAAGCTCAGCTAGTCAGTCAATTGAGCTATGAAAGATTTTTTTTAATGAATCAAATGGTTCTCTCTAAATTCATACCAGAATTGTTTTTTACTTTTTCGTGAAATATCCATTTTTTCTTTTAAATTATTGTTTTTTTTCACAGTAAGATGTAAGATGTAAAATGTTATAACCATAGCCAGTCAAAGTATCCACCGTATAATCAAAAGTAATAAAACCGCTTTACAAACAACCATTTAAGTAATAGGAATCATATCTAGGAACACAACTGCTTAAGTAAGTAATTACATTTTCTAACTTTCTCGTTGATTTTCACTAAAAATAGTTTTTCTTGAACAATAAATTTTATCTGTTGTAGTTTATGATTTTGTTGTAAATTAGTTTATGCCTAGAATGATAGAAAGATTGATACTAAGCAATTTGTATATATTTGTTTACCTATAACTGTCACGCCCCGAGACTACCCCCGAGACGCGGACACGGGACCTAGGACCACAAGTGATCCCAAGCTAACCCTGCTGGCATGATCATGAGCATACTAAAGATAATAAACTGATGCGGAAGCTAAATCATAAATAAATGAAAAGA
>JAJONZ010023230.1:0-19398 GCA_029582445.1 Solanum paucissectum
ACTTTTGTTTATTGATTACTTACTGAATTCTCACAATTTGTTTCACAAATCCCCCCCTTTTTTATTACTTGTTTCTGGAAGTACTTTGGCTAATTGAATATAATTGTTGGTTAAAAGTAAAGTCTAAACCATTTTCCTCGTGGGATCGAACCCAACCTACAAGTTGGGTTCTTTACTTGATAACGATCGCTTATACTTCTTTAGGGAGGTGTAATTTGAGCGTATCAGATACATGAGTTTGAATTCGTGAGATACATGTATCTGTCGAATTTTAAAATCGAGATACATAATTTATTTGTTTAAATTAATTGGTTGTAGCTGATTTCCTTAATATAAGGCAGAAATCAAGTAGTGTATCTATGTTTAATTAATTTCATTTTATTATTATTTGAAATAATAAATTCGGTAATATTATAAATAAAAGACAAAAACATGTATATTTTGGTCATGCAATTTGATTAATTTCATTTTATTACTCTTAAAATAATAAAATTCATTAATTTGATGTATCTACTATCAATATATGATGTATCCAACAAACAAAACACTTAGATATATGAGTATCATACAAGTACATTCATATGTATCATAAAAGTATCTAATATTAATATTGTGTATTTGTTATATGCGTCTAGTATTAATTTCATGTATCTATTTATATA
Organism: Solanum paucissectum; assembly: GCA_029582445.1. Classification (NCBI taxonomy): domain Eukaryota; kingdom Viridiplantae; phylum Streptophyta; class Magnoliopsida; order Solanales; family Solanaceae; genus Solanum; species Solanum paucissectum. The sequence continues at coordinate 663 of JAJONZ010023230.1, forward strand.
ATATAATATTAATTTCATATATCTATTTATATGATCTAATTTTAATTTCATGTATCTATTATTAATTCGATGTATCAAGTATCAATTTCATACATTATATTCAAAATCATGTATCTCGGATACATAGTAAACACACATATAATTACGTGTATCTAATTATGAAATGTAATTGAAACACACGAATTTAGGAACAAATCACGACTGTGGAGTATTTGTCTTATCATTAATCCCAAAAAAAAGTTAAAAATTCAAAATTCTCCCTTTTTTTAAGGATCTAATTTTTTTTCTCATAGATACATATAATCTTAACTCGGATACATGAACTCTTAACTAGATACATGTACACCTGATATGTATCCAACATTGTTGGACTTGAGGTGCATCTAATGGTGTATTTTTTCTGTTAATTAAAGTTTGGCGTAATTCTTATAGCTTGATTGGGTCGTTCTTATACTTAGATATATTCTTAACTTGAATATTGGTGGATGAAAAGTCAGTCCCTGCAAAGAGAAATTCATGAGTGAAAATGAACAAATAAAAGTTATTTGATTTAGTATAGTATTGTTTATGTGTAGTACATTTAACGAGAATCATCTGATTTTGGGAATGTTTAACCATCAAAGTGTTTGAAAAACAACAAAATCAAAAAATATAAAACCTAATTTGTAAAAAAAATTAAAATTGAACTTCAAAACATTATGAACACTAACTCAAATACAAGATCAAAATACGTGAGAATAATAAAATAATAGAAACAAACCAATATGTGTAATGCTGATTTGAACATGCAAACATGTATTGAGAGTATGAAGGAAGAAAGAGGGAGAATATGAATTAATTAAGGAAGGAGGAGGGCTGGTGGAAGTGAGGATATGGATGAAACGACAGATGTGAAAAAAAGAAAGAATTTGACTTATTAATGGACCATTAATTAAGGAGTTTAAATTTAAGATAATTATTCAATTCCTTATTTAAGGGATTTGTGTATTTGATTAAATCTTTTAAAATAAATGGTATAAATATTAAAAGTGGTAGTATGTGTAATTATTTTAAACTAGAGGTAAATATAATATATATGGTAGTGATGTATGTGTAGTTATGTAGTTTATCCTAATTATAACATTTATTTTAACGTTAATTTCTATTTTTTAATAATTTTATTCTCTTATATATAATTATATTGATTGACACATGGAAAACACATATACTAAACTAGTAATACTAAATATTATGAAATAATATTGAGTTTCATATCGAAAGACAAACTATTTGTTTTTAAAGCACGAAGGCTTATTTGAATCTCGGAGACAACATTTTCAAGAAACTCTTCGAAAATTAATATTGTTTCAGGGGTGCTAATATTAAAATTGAAAAACGTAAATATATTTCACAATGAAAAAATTATCAAGATGCAAATGTGATATTCTACCGTTGCATGCATTAAAGATTGATTCCACAACTTAAATCTGTGATCTAAAAAACGCACAAAGATAACTTTATCGTTGCTTCAAGACTTTCCTTGCCTAATGACATGATTAAGCAAATAAATAATAAAAATTTCTCCGGCATTTTTTGGGTACTACATTAGTAATACTCTAATAGAGAGGAGTTGGATTCATTTTTCTCGAGGAACTATTGAATTCAGTCAACCAATTATAATATATCTTTATTGAGATTTGAGACACTCAAATTGAATTGGTAATCGATTTGAGACAAAACCTAATTATTAGTTTTTTTCGATAACTAACTAATTTTACTATCAAAGTAAGCGTTTACAATACATAAAGCCTAATTAATGTATATTTGATCAGTGATTAATTTATGAATCAGTCATTAGACCCAATTAATGTTTATATATACTCTATAAAATATTGAAATTTAATTAGTGACTAATTTATAATTAATTATTAAATTAGGGACTGTTTAAATGGAATTAGTACAAATGTAGTCTTGTTTTATTTTCTGGCCTCTTTCTTATTTTCTTAGTCAAAGTCATGTTCATACTATATGCATGTCAAAAAAACAAAATTAATATCTATGTCAAAAATTTCATCCATTTTTGTGATTATCCCCCTTAATTCTTATCAATCTTATTATAAAATGATATTCTACCTATTTCTAAAATTCATCTTTCAAACAACAAAACTAGAATTCATTTTTAGCAAAATTCATCTTTTTAATATCATGTCAGACTCTTTTAGTAATGATTCTGATCCTAATCCTGATGTTGATGCCTTTTTTGATGATGATTCTGATCAAGATGGAAAAGAGCATGACTATGGTGTTACGCCACCTAGTTCTTGCTCATAGGAAGAAGATGTTAAGGACGATGGTTTGGATGACAGTGACTTTGCTCTTGATTATTTCAATGATATTGACAAAGTTGCTGGAGAAGAGGAATACGAAGAAGAAGACACTGAACATGAAGAGGAGGAGGAGAACAAGGAAGAGGAAACCAAGGAAGAAGAAGATGGTTATGAGGTCGATGAGAATGATGAAGCCGACGATGAGGACGAAAAAGATTATTAGTTTATCTAGTAGTTTATTTTAATGCTTCCTATCCTTTTTATATATATATATATATATTCATAGTTTTCTCTTCTCGTGCATTTTATCTTTTTCTCTTCTAGTTTATTTTATTTTCCTCTTGTTTATTTTAGAGTTGTTGATAAATTTATTAAATAAACTCACTTTTGTTTTGTTCTACTTTGGTTCATTTTATTTCTATTATTTCATTTTAGAGTTCTTGATGAATAAGTGATTTACTAGATGAGATACAACTTATGTTGAGCACAAGTCCAATATTAAGATTTAATTTTTCATACAAATGATTTGGTGTAATTATTTTACATATGGTTTAATATTTCATTTGCAACAATCTATATATAATATCAAGTTAAATATAGACATTTGATATGACACATCTAACCTTCAACTGCATTTATCTTTTATTCTCTTTTTAAATTTTTTTCATTTTAAAATTAAATGTGTTTGATATGTAAAAAACATCAGCCCTAAATCACTTAATTACACATGTTAAATCTGTATTTCTATAATTTATTGCTTAGTTATTACTGTAATGTAATGATTGAGACAATAAAAATTTGTGGCTTGTGAGGACAACAAACAACAGGAAATGAGAAAACAATTAGTTAATTTTTTTTCAAAATAGTTTCTATTTACCGATTAGACAACAACCACAAAGACAACTTATTTTTAAATCTGAAATTAGCATACGGTTTATTTGGGAATTGGAATGCTTTTCACATTCGCTTGATGTTAGATATTTTATTTTTGGCGTTTAATTATGAAGGTGATTGTTGACATCCAATTTTGACCTTCCACAATATAAATTAATCATCGAGCTTCTTAAATTCCAAACGATTTGAAATAATTAACTTTATAAAATTCAAAATATTTTCCAAGTCATTTTAAGTAATTTTGTCATTTTTGAGTCTATATAATTTCGTATATATTTAGTATATTTTATTAATATTTAAAAATCGTCTAAAAAAAATTTTAGTTTTACTTAAATACTTGGTTAATTAGTTTAGCTAATTTATAGTTTATATTTTTGAGTTAATTAGTTTACAATTAAACTAATTATTTTATTTTTGTTAAGATTAAGAAGCTTGTTAATTAATTATATTATTTTATTTTATTTTAATTTTGGCCGATTTCAACCAATAGTCTCAATTTGATCGAATTTGCAATTCACGTGGTTATTTTCTTAAGTCAAATAGACCACATTCTTGAATTACTTTTCAAAACCCATTTTTATCCAATTTGACCAAAATCTTGGCCCAACATTCCAAATTCATTCAGCAGCCCATCAACCCATTTTCCAATTTCCACTTTTACATTATATCAGCCCAACACTTTCCATTTTCTCCCAGCAACCTCAACCCATTTACAAAGAGACCCAACTCTTTCCGGCCCACCAATACGATTCCAGTAACCCGATCCAGCCCACTTTATTTCAGCGTACAACAATTCAATACATTCCAATATCCAGCAATACATACGCAGCAATACCAAAACCGACCCCACTTCGCTTCTTCTTCTTCTCCACGTGAGAACAGCGACCAAAAGGAAACCACAAGTCGCGTCCAACAGCGTACCCCAATATCGTCTTCTTCATGCGAAAATCCCAGCAAATCCGGAAAATCCCGCCAAATCGCAGAAATCCAGTAACCTTATCTAAAAGAGATCTTGAATTTCAAATTCAAATTCTTCCTTTCCATCTGATTCCCCCGAAACGATTTTCTTTTCCCCTATATAAACTCTCGACAGTTAGTGTTTGAGAGAGGAATTTTTGAAGTTGTAATCATAGATTGATGAATATAATATGGATATAGTATCAAAAACCACAAAGTTAGGCCTAGATTTCTTGGAATTTCTCTTCGTCTCATCCGAAGCTTTTAGCGGAGTTCATCACAATTCTCGAAGTTCATCTCTTCTTTGATGTGGAAGCTGTTTCATAGTCAGGCTCGTCGATCCCAGTCGCTGCCCCCGAAAAGGTATTACTCCTTTTACGATTTGTTTCTTGTTGTGAAATAATAGTCTCTTAATTATGGTGTGATGTTGTGATTCTGCTGCTCGACTAATGTGAGGATGGTATAATAATCGGTGGTTTAACCTGTTTGCTATTCATGTTGTTGTGTGGTTTCTTTTTTGAAATCTTAGTGATTTCGTATGGGGTCGAGTCGGTTTCTTCCTATTTTCTTCTTGTTTCACTGTTAATCTCGTCTGGTGGGCCGTGAAAGTTGTGGTTCAGTCATGAAGATCGAAATCATCTTTTATATAGGGGATTTCGCTTCTCATAATCTGAAATATGAATGTTTTCATTTTTCGTGTTACCTCAACTAGTGTTAATCGCTTGAGTCGAATAGTTTTCGTGATGTCTGCTTCCTTTGCATTCCAGACTGAGTTTTGTGATCAACCTGCTAGTTGTTCATTTTTCCAAATTCTTGTTTCCACACTGCTCCTTCCCTTGGGGATAATTGTTTTTTTTTTGTTCTGTTACTTTCCAGTAGTGTATTCATGTGCTTAAGTCCCTTATCCTTCTATTTATACATGTCTACACTTTAATCAACTTAAGGATTTGATTTGAGGAACATAAACAACCTCTTGCAAAGTTTTCCTTAGTATGGATATGTGAGTATTTAAGTTCATTTCGTATACATGTTGTTTGTTTCATGATCGAGTTTCTGTATAATTAGGTCGTGGATTGATGTGGGAATTTTGAATGTGTTTTCAGTTGATTTTGCATCATTGTTCTATCATAACTATGGCATAGTTGCTGATGATTTTCTTTTACCAATACATTCAACTTATGTACTAGTCTATTATCCCTGCTTAGCTAATTTCATCTCATCAAGACAATGTTTCTTTTATATGTGATTAATTTGTTTTCTCTCTTACTATCTCATTTACGCTTAGTTAATCATCCGCATAGTCTTTTATGGAGTATATGCTAATTTTTTTCTCTCTTCTTTTAATGCATAAACTCCCTTGGTTTGAATCCATTGGACTCTCCTTTGTCCTTTGCATTTCTTCGAGTTGACCATCATCATTGTTCGAATTTCAGAAGCTGAAATATAGTCTCGGAAAGCTGAAAAAAGGGGCTTATATCAGCCTGTATACATTCAATATACATCGATATACAGATCGAGTGAAGCAAGATACAAGCAAAAATCGAATAACATGTTGCAGGGGTTGAAATAGGCTATATATATTTGATATGCAGTCTGATATACAGGAAAATGGGCCAAGACACGATCCATATACAGCAGTATATACTTGATGTATACACAGGATTTCAAAGGGCAGAAATAATGCTGAAGCCCAATCAGCTGCAGCAGGCCCAAGAAAGGCCCAAATTCTTTTCTCTCTCTCCCTTGCTCATTAATTATTTAATTCTGATATTTGTGTGTTTTCATTTAACCATAGCCTTAAAATATTTTAATTAACTTAATTAAATTCACGAGAGATGAACTATATTCTTTATGTTAGTTTATTTTAATAAAATTTCATTTTTTATCAACTCTTATACTTTTATTGAAAACTTTTAGTTAATCTTCAATTAACTTAAAATAGTTTTCATGCTTTAATTGACCAATTTGGTTCAAATTATTATTTCTAAATTGATTCAAATAAATTCTAATTAATCTAATTTTGGTAAAATTCTAATCATTTGCAAGTTAATTCAAATGTTTCAATTAAGGTCCTCTTTTCTTAAAAATAAAAATAGTTCTTTGTTTAACTATTGTTTCAAGTTAATATTGTAAATTATTATATTATATATATTAAATCATTTCTTTTTTTTAAAAATAGTCAAAAAATATTTTAACCAAGTCGTAGGACAACCGCGTGTTAGAGGGCGCTTTAAATACTTTAAAAACCTTCTTCAAACGTAAATAAGAACCTCTAACTAATTTTTTCTAAATTTATAAAGATTTAATCTGTTAGAATCTTTTTAAATTACGTTTTCTTAATTTCTTTAAAAAATTAAGTGGCGACTCTTTTCTAGTATTTTTCTCAAATTGTTTTATACTTGGAACATTTTAAAAAGTGTTTTTTCTAAAGATAGTAAAAATTACGACATAACAGTGATGATATTACTATAATTGATATTTTATATGTTAATTGCAATCTGTTCCAACTTTTGAACTTTTGATTTATTATAAATTAATCATGTATTTTAATAAAATTGTTGGTTAGTTTTAGTATGTGTTGTGAGAACCTGCACTCTTTTCAGAGGTTCAAGCTTGCAACTTACTTAGATACGATGGATTATTATTTTTTACATAACTTACATAAATCTCATAGTTTTAATATGAAATTACAATCGATCCCTCATTAGTTTGTAATTACATTAATTCCTTAAAAAGTAACACAAATCGGATACATAATATATAGCTCGGATACATTATAACATAAACCAGATACATAATATGTAGCTCGTATACATTAAAAACTAGTTCGGATACATTAAATACTGGCTCGAATACATTAATATGTAGCTCAGATACATTAAAGAAATAAGGAATTTTAGAGGTTTTTAGAAATAGAAGGAAATATTGAAAATAAGAGAAACATAAGACGTGTATTTCAGTAATTTTTCTTTTTTGGTATTAGTTTGTTTTGCATATCAAAGCCCAAATAAATAATAATAATAATAATTTATGATAAAGTAAATAGGAGTACATTTTTTTAGTCCCACATGCTATAGTAGTAGTTAAATAACATTTGCATTTTATAATAATTGTGCACTGATTATTATAAAAAAAATTGTCATCTATTTCTCAAGATTAAGTTCTTAGACTCGTAAGGAGGGTGTGTTTGTAAAAAAAAATCCCATTTTTTTTGTGTGTGTATTTTTTGTATGGGACCTTGTAAATTTGATTTTGATTGTTCATAACTCACATGCTTATATTCATTAACTTCAAATATTTATTTTAAAAGTTTAAGATATACTATGATATTCCTTTCTGTTTTTATTTATTTATTTATTTAGATTCATATTTGTTTGTTTCATGAGATCTACAATTATCATTTTTTCATTTTATATTTGAAGAAGTAATGTCTTATATCAATACAGAAGATTATATTCATACTTTAGTTTGATTCAATGAAGAAATTTTTTTAATATTGATTGATTGGCGGGAGGATATGTCTACAAAAGCTCGACAAATCATGCATTGGTTCTGTAAATTTTTTGATCATCTTTTTTTTATGATTAAAGTCCCGCGCTCATAAAGAGGATGTGTTTATATATTTTAAATTTAATATAATATGAAGTTCTTGTAAATTTAAATTTGATAAAATTTTACCATCTACAACTCTTTTGAGGTTTTAATCAGGAAAATGCACAAGTACCCCCCTAATCTATGCCCGAAATCTCAGAGACACGATTATACTATACTAAAGTCCTATTACCATTCGAACTTATTTTATAAATAATTTTCTACCCCTTTTCGGCCTACATGGCACTATCAATCAGATAGCTTGAAAAAATTGTCAACACGCGCTGGGCCCAGAAGATAGTGCCACGTAAGCCGAAAAGGAGTAAAAAATTATTTATAAAATAAGTTTGGGGGTAATAGGACCTTAATAAAGTATAAGTGTGTCTCTGAAATTTCTGGCATAAATTGCGGGTACTTATGCATTTTCTCAATTAAACTCAATTTTTAATTTGTTAGGAAAAACCCCTAATAAATACGTATCTTGTTTCTTCTAATTTGACAGAAAAATTTGTTTTGTTTTACGTTAAAAGAGAACTCTAGCTAATAAATACGTACTATCTTCTTCTTGTTCTTAGAATTCAACAGAAAATTTTGTTTGTTTTGAGAATATAATGGGGAAAAGTAATGATGATCTAATGGACAAGGTTATGATGAATAATTTGGTGAAGTATGTAATAGGGAAGCCTTTTCCTCGTAAGCATATTGTTATGGATGTCAATGATGTTTACGGAATCAGAGTATTCAGTCCATCCCAAATCCTTGAATTTACCAAGGGCACAAATAACAACACACGATTGTTGAAAGCTATTAGCTATCAATATTATTCCACAACTTATTATCAATTATCACCATCAACACTCATAGTTAAATGCTACTGCGAACCACTATACCACAAGACACTACCTACACTTACCATCATCGATCAACACCATCTCAAATCAACACACATAATTATCGTCATTAGTCATCACCAACACCAATTATCCTATAATTTTTAGAAAATATTTTTTCGATATATTAGATTAATTCAATATTTTATTTGAATTTTATATTTATTATTTTTTAATATAAATACAAATTTTATACATTCAGATATTGAGAAAACAAATAATTTTCACTATTTAGTATCCAGATTTAATGCAATATCTTAAAATTCAAATATGTATTTCAGACCTCTAAATCTTAATATTCAGATGTGTATTCAAATTCATACGTCTTAATTTTAATTAAAAATGGAACGAACCATTTACGGGATAGATGACTCAAAATTATACTGTCAATTCCGTTCTCTTGGAGAAGAAAACACACGAATCTATTACAATATTACTATATTAGTAGAGAAAAAAAATTGTATTTTATCGTGATGATAAAAAGAATGAACAAAAATATAAATTAAATTATATATTAAATATTCATGAAAAATATATTATTACAATCCACATTATTTGAATTTATTAGACTCAAAATAGTCCAATTTCACATTAATAGTGTGTGCGCCTGAGAGTGTTTTTTGTTAATAGAACAAAAAAGTGTGTGACTTTTCAACATAAATTTTGAATAGATAGATATTTTGACTAGTGAATAGAATATGTGTTTTTGGGATTATAAGAGAGAAAATGTTGTAAAAAGATTGAGAGGAGAAAATTATGGAAAGAATTATAAAAAAAATCAGATTAGTCATATATATGTTTAAAAAAGGGGACTTACCATGTCTCTTTATTTTTATTTTTACCTAATATGTTGTGTTTTTGTTAGAGTTCTATTACCATGTTTAGGAAAAAGTAAACTATTTTTATTTCTTAAATTGAATATTTATGTTTTTTACCCGAACTACTAAAATTTCCATATTAAACACTTTTGGTATCTATTTTTAATTTATTTATGAGAAAAAAAACCCGAATAAATATATGTATCTTCTTTCTTCTAATTTGACAGAAAAATTTATTTGTTTTACGTTAAAAGAGAACCCTAGCTAATAAATACTGATCATCCTCTTGTTTGTTTTACATTAAGAGAGAACCCTAGCTAATAAATGCTTTTTTTCCAATTTTTTTTTAATAAAAAATTTGACGGGGTGGCAACGGCGGGGGAGCGGGGGTGACTTAAAAAAATGAAAATTTAAAAAATTTGAAATATATTTCCAAAACATTTTTTTTAGAGGGTGGCATGGGTGGGGTGGGGGTGGGGAGGGGGGTTGGGGGTGACGTAAAAAATGATTTTTATATCTGATATTCAAAGTTATTTCTTTCTTTTTATTTTATTTTTTATGGTCCTAAACTAAAGATATATATATATATATATATATACACACCAAAATTTATTTAATCTTGTGGTTTTAAACATATCATGTGGAAGTTAAATTTAAAAATTGATCCATAAAAAAAAAACATTCTTTAATGTTTCGAAACAAACTAAAAAAAGATAAATAAATTAAAAAATATAGTATGTTTTTTTAAAAAAAAGGCTTACAATAATTTTATGGGAAAATTGTATATAATAGCAAACTATTAATTCAAATTAAATGCTATAAACATAGTTTGATTTAATTGTACCCTATAACAAACTGTTGCTATTTCGCCTCTCTCCTGGTGAATCTCGCTCGCCACTCTCGTTCTCGCTGGCAGTCTCCATCACCTCTCTCGCTTTTATACAAACACAAATGTATAAAATGTGTTTGTGTTTGTATAAAGCGAGATATATACATATATTTTCGTTCCCCTTTCTCCCCTCTCCCAGATCTCGCTCGTCACTCTCCCAGATTCGCTCACCAGTCTCTCCCTCGCCTCTCTCGCTTATACAAACAAAAATGTATAAATTGTGTTTCTGTTTGTATAAAGCGAGAGAAAATTGTATATATACATGCAAATACATATATCTTCGTCCTATACACTTATAATTATACAATACAAATATTCCCCTGCTCAGTTCTCTTTTGCCTTTCTCTCTTTCTCACTTTATACAAACACAAATTATACAATTGATCTTTTGTATATGTATACCGAAACAAAAACATATTATACAACTGCTTTCTTTTGTATATGTATAGCGAAATATACAAAATTATGTTTGCTATGAGCGCAATTATGCAAACTATAACTATAACATACAAATATGATTTTTGTGTTTGCTATATGTGAAAGTTGCTCTAATTTTATTATTACTAAAAATAAATTAGGCCCTTCAATTTTGGGGGCCTAAGGTGTATGCCTCGTTTTTAAAGGCATTGAGCCACCCTTGGCTGTCACCACAAAAACCCAAGTTATACACTATTGTCAACCACTATACCACAAGACACTACCTAAAACTACCATCACCGATCAACACACATAATCATTGTCATTAGTCATCACCACCACTAATTATCCTATAATTTAAAAAAATAATATTTTTTAGATATATTAGATTAATTCAATATTTTATTTAAATTTTATATTTATTATTTTTTAAAATAAATACAAATTTTATACATTCAGATATTGAGAAAACAAACAACTTTAACTATTTAGTTCAGATTTTAATGCAGTATCTTAAAATTCAAATATGTATTTCGATTCAGACCTTTAAATCTTAATATTTAGATGTGCATTCAAATTCCTTCGTCTTAATTTTAATAAAAACAAATGGAACTGTAGACATTGAAATTTTGTGGACTCTATAAGATGTGTTCAATTCGAATTGGGACTCTAGAAGGTGTGTTGAGTTTCAATTAGAATTCTTGGAGGCTACTCAACCCTAAACCATAGTTCATGTCTATATAAAGGGTATTAAATTCCCTTAAGGGACATCTGAAAATATCCCATAAACTCTTGGGTATTTTTAAAGATCAAGATCTCGAATATTCCATAAGTTGATGGAATATTCATATAGAGGTCAAATCTAAATCATCCTAGTTCGAGAAATACGCCACTAACGGCCCTCGAATCATGGATACATCTTAGGAGAGTAGAATCAAGGGAAGAACAGAATTGTACCCGCAATCTTGATGAATAAAATTATGTTTCCTCGGATTTTATTTGTGTGGTTTATTTATTTTCCATATGTTTAAAATTTGTTGCAAATAAATTGGCACGCCCAGTGGGACCAAATCTGCCCTTCATCTCTTCTCTCTTAAATCAAATCTGGAAATCTGAAGCTGCAAAGGTGGAAGAATAAGTACTTCAAGCTTCGTCTTTGAGTTTCATCGGGTCTACACTCCGACAAGCCTTGAAGCAGGGGGCATTTGTAGACATTAAAATTTTGTAGACTCTATAAGATGTGTTCAATTTGAATTGGGACTCTAGAAGGTGTGTTGAGTTTCAATTAGAATTCTTGGAGGCTACTCAACCCTAAACCATAGTTCATGTCTATATAAAGGGTATTAAATTCCACATCTCAAAATATCCAATAAACTCTTGGATATTTTTAAAGATCAAGATCTCAAATATTTCATAAATGTCATGGAATATTCATATAGAGGTCAACTCTAAATCATCCTAGTTCGAGAAATACACCACTAATGGCCCTCGAATAATGGATAAATCTTAGGAGAGTAGATTCAAGGGAGGAGCATAATTGTACCCGCAATGTTGATGAATAAAACTATGTTTCTTCATATTTATTTGTGATTGCACTTTATTTTCTATCAATTTAAAATTTGTTGCAAACAGGAACCTCAATCATTTACGGGATAGATGACTCAAAATTATAGTGTCAGTTCCGTTCCCTTGGAGAAGAGAACACACAAATCTATTACTTTAGTAGAGAAAAAAATGGGAAAATTGTATAAAATAACAAACTATTAATTAAAATTAAATGCTATAACCACAGTTTCATTTTATTCTAATCCGTAGCAAATACTTTGCCATTCGCCTCTCTCCCCAGATTTCTCGCTCGTCACTCTCTTGATCTCGCTTGTCACTCTCTCTCTCGCCTCTCTCACTTCATACAAACACAAATGTATAAATTATGTTGTGTTTGTATAAAGCGATAGAAAACTGTATATATACATATCTTTTCGTTCGCCTCTCTCCCAGATATCTCGCTCGCCACTCTCTCTCTCTCGCCTCTCTCACTTTATACAAACACAAATGTATAAATTGTATTTGTGTTTGTATAAAAGCGAGAGACAACTGTATATACAAATACAAATACATATTTTTTTGTCCTATATACTAATAATTATACAATACAAATCTTTCCCTGCCCTATACACTAAAATTCTCACGTTAAATACTCTTGTTCAATTTTGATAGCTACTAAAATTCCTACTTTGAATTCTTTTTGTTTGATTTTTGGTAGCTACTAAAATTTCCACTTTAAATAATATATATATATATATGAGTAATCCGTTACTGAATATTAAAGAGAAAACGAAATACATGTATAGAAATCGACCATGTAGTCAGCTGTACTTACAAAAGCATTGAGCATTGAACATTGAATGCATATGATTTACCAAGAATTCCATAAGACATAAGATTAAAAGAAAAATGATTACCAAGAATTTCATTTGGCATGAGATAAATAAATTAAAAATAATTCCATTGCCAGGACTTGAACTTGGGTTCAGGGTGAGAGTCGAGTATACTGACCAACTAGACTATAACAGATTATGTTTCACTAAGTTGAGGTAAAGATTTATATCCGGTAAATAACAGTATTTATTCTATCAAAACACGAGTCTTGACTCTTGAGCCCTACTCCTCCTCTTCTTTTGTAAAAGATGTACGCTTTTGATGTTATATCTGAATTTGATATGAATAATTGTTTATTTTATTAATATCTGAATAAATATAATTTATTATTATTTAAATATTGATAGATATAAAATATAAATAAAAGACTTAAAGTCATTTACTGCCCCTTAAAGTTGTTCACATAATTTACTTAGACACCTCAACCAGGGATTGTACCTAATGAACACCTCTATCCTTCAAAACATATACTTATTAAATACTTTTTGATGATATGGCATTATAAGTGTAACACACATCTACAAAAGCGCGTGAAGCCAAAATAAACTTTTTACAGACCAATCAAAAATGGACATATCAACCTCAGAAAAATTATAATATGAACATAAAATTTTTAAAAAAAATTGCAAGTAGTTGTCTTCCCCAATTGAACTTTTCAATTCAATATTACCTAGAACCCTAATTTGCCATTCCTTCCCCCACTATTTCTTGACACACCCCTTTCCCAAATAATCCTTCCTTCATACTTTCTTTCTAGCATCATTCCGCCACCATCAATATCATTGTTGTTGTTATCTTCACCGGAACAACATCAATTAAATAAATAACCAGTTAAAACACAAAAATTTAAAGAGTTTACTGATAAAGATTTTCATTTGAGTTGTGGAAGAGAGTTACATCAAAAATAAAAATCAAATTGAGTCCAAAAAAAAATCGGCGACTCCATTTTTTCAGATAAAACTAATACGAATCTAAAATTATTTTTATAAAACGTTAAAGAATTCAAATCCTAAAGAACTCACAACATAGAAGAATAAAAAGTATCAACAAATCTGAATTGATGTTTGAAAAAAAGAATGAGATGGGAAAAAATGGCCACTACAAAGTTTGAATCAGAATAAAGCAGATGGATAGGAGTGTGAGTAGAAAATAAAAATTGGAAGGAAAAATGGTGGAGTGAGGATGATCGGAGTGCAGCGATTTTAGCCGGTGACGATTGTGTGTACGTCGGGGGTGGGTGGGGTGTTCCAAGTTTTTGGCAAAGAAGAAAAGGGTGAAGAAATATTTATTTATTTATTTTGAATGAAAATATAGCTTTTATTTCCTAATTTATTTTTTGAAAAAGGGTCATATTTGCCCTTCTACTCTTAGAAAAGGGTTATATTTACCCTTAGTTATACTTTTTTGATATATTTACTCTTACCATTCAACTTTGGGCACATATTTGCCCTTGGACAGTTAAGTATTATGCCACAATTTTTATTATCCTATGTGTCGCTTACATGTCTCCTAATGGATATATTTTTAATATAATTTAAATTTACTTTCTATTTAATATTTTGTTAACCCACTTAAATAAAACCCGACCCACCCAATTTGAAAACCCGTTAACAGTAACCCGGTAGTGCATCCTTGAAGCATAATGCGATATAATTTCTTTTCCATTTTTAGTTTCCTTCAAGAAATTTTGATCTATTTGAAGCATCACATGTAGAGGGTTTTGGATGTTTGTTTGCAAGAAGAAAAAATTTCATATGGTTACTAGCATGCCCCTGCAGCCAAGCCTGCCCGTCCGACCAATACCAACTCTATAATGCTTTGACCAGTGTTCATCGATGGGAGTAACAGATTCATCTAGAATGCCATGGTGAATTGGACGGTAATTTCGAGAGGATAGCTACGGGATTAGGGTTAACAGATTTTCAAATTGGGTGGGTTGGGTAAAATATTTAGTAAATAGAAAATAAATTTTAATTATATTAAAAATATATCCATGTAGGAGACATGTAAGCGCCACGCAGGATAATAAAAGTGGTGATATAATACTTAACTGTTCAAGGGTAAATATGTGCCCAAAGTTGGATGATAAAGACAAATATATCAAAAAAGTATAACTAAGGGTAAATATAACCCTTTTCTAACAAGCGCAAATATAACCTTTTTCCATTTTTTTGTTTTAGTTGTTATTATGGGCCCAATGCCACATGTCTTTTTTTCATTAGTTATTATGCCACGTCACTCGTGAGTGTGTAGTGAGTGTATGACACACAATCTCTATTTGTTTTGTTGATTGTCAAAAGTGTTCGATAGGTATTTTTTTTTTACTAATAAAGGTGTTCAATTGGAACACGCCTAAGATAAGATGTCCAAGTGAAATATGCGGACAACTTTAAGGAGCTGCAGATGACTTAAACCTAAATAAAATGATGATTAATGTTATACATACAAACATAGATGGATGTCATTAACATGTTACTGATTCAAATGAACCCATAATTTTAATATGTGGATTAGATATTCATGTAAAAGATTATCGATTTTTTCAATAAATATGAAATTTTGAGTACCTTATGCTTAATGTGTAATGAGTTTGATGGTAAAAATAGAGAAAATACATCATTATCCAATTAAACTAAGACCTGTTTTTTAAAAAGACACCTGAACTTTGCGGGGGTCCTATTAGCCCCCTCTTCTTATGTAGAATGAATTGATTATCCCATTACGTGCCTATGTGGCATGTAGAGTGTAGTTCACTCTCTGATTGCGAGTGACTTGAGTCAAAACGTAAATATATATTTATTTAAGTATTTATTTAATTAGAAATGTAATTTTTTTCTTTTATTTTATTTATTTTATTGTACTTTCTCCATTCTTTATTTTTTTACTATCTTCTTCCCCAAAACTCAAAAGAATCAACTACCTCTTCTCTATCTTCTTCAACTTAGAAGACCCATTTACTTCACTCATTTTTTTCCCCTTGTTTTCTTGCTTCTCTTTGTTCCCTTTTCTTCTTTTGTCCCTTATTTTTTCAAAAATAATAATAATTGTGAACCTCCTTTGATAATATTGTTTTTTTTAAAAAAAAATGTAGTTCTTTAGCATCGATTCGAGAGTATTATAGTATTTCATTACCTCCATCGTAATGGAGTTCCGCTGCATAATTGTTTTAATATTGGAAAGAAGGTGATAGATTGAAGGTGATTATTAATTTTCAATTTATAATTTATTAGTAATTTTATTTTGATTTAATAATGATTTGATGAGATTTTAATAATGGCGTGATGAAGGCTACTCTGTAGGATTGACGGCGATAGTGGCCAAGTCGAGGACTTGCAGTGATGGCGGTTGGCTATATGGAGGGCTACAACAACGAAGAAGTGTGATGAAGAAAGAAGAAGAAAGAGAAAAAAAAAAGCTAATAAAATAAGAAAAACAAAAATGAAAATAAAGATTAAAAATTAAAACTTTACACGTGGCAGATAATAATTAGTGCGTGAGTGCACATTCTTTTTTAAAATTGAGGGTGACTGAAAAGTGGGATATTTATAACACTTCAAAATTGTTTAAGGGGGTAATAGGACCCCCGCAAAGTTCAAGTGTTTGTATAAAAAACAGGTCTTAATTTAATGGGGTAATTATGTATTTTCTCGATAAAAATATAAAGATTGAACTTGTCAAATCAAAATTCTAAATATGCTTCTACCCACAAAGCATGAAAAAAATATTAATAAAATTCACTTGATGTTGTATTAATATATCTAATTAAAGATTGGAGTTCATCAATCTCATTTGTTCATCACTAGCGGTGTCATTCTCCACCATTAGTAACTTCACTATGTAATAACCACATACAACCATCACTAGACATTATTATCATCATCATCAACTATCCTGATCGTAATAATCATTAATTACTACCGACAATCACCATTTATTACTATATATCATCAATCAGGTAATTACTATCATCATTTATCGTCTCCATTAACTATCACTATTAACCGAAAAAACTATTAGCCACTATCTGACTATCACCATCTACTATCATTAGCAAATACCATCTCCAATTAGCGTCCACAACCACCACCGTTACCATCACCACAATTTCATATAACTTTTAATTTTTTATTGATATATAATTATTAATTTTATATTTGTTCAATTCTATATTTATAATTTTTTAAACAAACACAAGTTTTATTCTTTCAAACATTGAAAACAATCTTAATCATTTAGGAGTAGTATTTATATTTTCTCATGTTTGGTTGGTCAGTAGAAAATATTTATTTAATGTTTGGTTGGTGATTGCAAAATATTTTTCAAAAAGTATCTTTTATTTTTGGCTTAAGACTAGAAAATACTCTTTAGGAAAATGATTTCTGATTTGAAAATCAACCCGATAATTGATCACCCTGATGCCTGAGCTAAGACATGACCCCGATGACTATTCTGAAATTTGACCCTGAGATCTGACCGATACTTTCTCCCCGGATATATTTAAAAAAAAAATATTTGACGGGGGTGGCCTAGGTGGGGGTTGGCGTAAAAAAAGATTATTTTTTTAAAAAAATTGAAATATTTTCTTTAAAATATAAGAATTGATGGGATGGACTGGGTCGGGGCAGCGACGGCGGCAGGTGGCGTAAAAATGATTTTTTTTAGAAAAAAGTTGACGGTGGTACTAAAATTCCCATGTTAAATACTTTTGTTCGATTTTAATAGCTACTAAAATTTCCACGTTAAATACTTTTGTTCGATTTTGGCCGCTACTAAAATTTCCACGTTAAATACTTTTGTTCGAATTAGGTAGCAACTAAAATTCGTAGGTTAAATATTTTTGTTCAAATTTGGTAGCTACGAAAAATCCCACGCTAAACAATTTTGTTCGATTTTGGTAACAATTTTTAATTTAAGGCAGGAATAGAATGAAAAAGAGAGCACAATTTTTTGTTTTGTTTTTACCTTAAAAGTAAACCCTAGGATCTTCTTCTTGTTCTTAGAATTCAATAGAAAATTTTGTTTGTTTTGAGAATATAATGGGGAAAAGTAATGGCGATCCAATGGACAAGGATATGATGAACAATTTGGTGAAGTATGTAATAGGCAACCCTTTTCCTGGTAAGCATACTATTATGGATGTCGATGATGTTTACGGAATCAGAGTGTTTAGTCCATCCCAAATCCTTGAATCTACCAAGGGCATAAACAACAGCACACGATTGTTGATCACTTTTCAGAATAGAGAAAACTGTAAAATATTTGATAGTAAAGAGGCTCCTGGGTTTTGGAAATCTACCCCCAAACTCAAGGGAATTTTTGATGCCAACAAGAGACACATTGGCAACATCAAAATTGGGTGGTACTACTACTACAACGTCGATGATGGTAGAGACAAGTCATCATCCAGATTGAGAAAGAGTGAATGGCAGATTAGAGAATATTATCTCGCACCTACATATCTGCCCCAAAGCAAAGTTGAGAGGAAAAATGTCTTATTAACCATGATGATCAAGACCAAAGCTGCTAATAATAATA
>JAJONZ010023231.1:0-20440 GCA_029582445.1 Solanum paucissectum
CTTAGGTATATACTTTCCCAAAAATACAACATTTAATAAATTGAAATTTCTCCTTTTTTTTTGTTTTAGTTTGGTTATTTATCGTCCAACTTCAATGATTTAAATTTACTTTGAAGGAAGAACATTCTTTTTGTGTAAGATTGTCCCTTTAAAAGAGACTTAAGTGTTTGATTTTGAAAAATAGGGATACTATTGTTACATTTTTGTAGGATTACACTGTTAAATTCGTGTTTGGTAGGAAAAGCTTCGTCACAAAGTGGGACTTTTCTTTATGAATCTTGAGTAATCAACCCAATTATAGTTGTCGAATTCAGGATCACATCTATTTTAAGAGGATATGGTTTCAATGTTTGAAAATTGGTCCTACTTTTTTATATCCCAAAACATAAAACATGTTCAACTAGAGAAACTTACATACTTGTATGCATTATCATCATTTCATGTTTTACTTCTCTCTTTCTTTTACATAAGACAGTAGTTAACATCATTTAATGTTTTATTTATCTCTTTCTTTTACCTAAGACAGTAGCAGTCGAGTGGTGGATTGAATCCGTTGGAGTGATTCATTTTTGTGCGCTCAATATCCCACTGCACTACTCTAGTTGCTTTTGTTGATTTATGATTTTTTCTACTTCAGCTTGTGCAATCCTATAGGCTGCTCTATGTTTTTGTTCATCATCTTTCATGCACTTCTCATCTTATTCAATATCAGCAACCTCTAATTCCAATTTGTGAATCAGTTTTCTTGGACCTTCTATTTGTATGTTCACATGTTCCATTTTCTCCTTATCGTTTTCCTGCTTTTTTATCGAGTATGTTCAATTTCCTTTCCAATACCATTTGCACGAAGAACATCGTCTATACCTTTTTTCTCCAATTATGAAATAGAACACATATCTCTGTCTCTCTCTAATAAGTAAATTATATTTATAAGCAATCATGTTCTTTCCATTTTTGTAGAATGAACCATAATCAACACTGATCCAAGTCAATGTGGAAAAGGAAGAATTGGCAAAATAAACCATGTCATCCATGCTAGTAGTCGTCTCAGAAGTGAGATGAGACACCAACATAGTCTGGACTTATCAGTCCACACTTTCTTAGACTTTTCATGCATTTGGCTTTGGGAAGAATGTGTTTGTTTTGATGTCTCTAGTGTTAATAGACAAAGTTAAAGCTTGAACTTTATTACACTGAAGAAGTAAAAAAAAACACATTCTTCTGAAAGCCAAATGCATAAAAAATCTAAAAAAGGTCTTGACTGAAGAAGTCAAGTCTATGTTGGTGTCTCATCTCACTTCTGAAACGACTACTAGCGTGAATGACATCGTTTATTCTGTCAATTCTACTTTCACCGCATTGAATTGGATCGGTGCTGATTAAAGATGCCAGGAACAAGACTTCTAATAAATATGATTTACTCTTTTGTAGAGAGAGACAGAGATCTGTGTTCTATTTCAGAATTGGAGAAAAAAATGTTTAGATGTTGTTCTTCGTACAAATGATATTGGAAAGCAAATTAAACATACTCATGAAATAAAAGAAAAGGACAAGGAGAAAAAGAACCATTTGAATATACAAATAATAGTTGCAAGAAAACAGATTCATAGATTGGAACGAGAGTTTGCTGATATTGAACAAGATGAGAAGTGCACGAAAGATGATGAGCAAAAACATAGAGCAACCTATAGAATTGGACAAGCTGAGGTAAAAAAAAATAGTAATCAAACAAAGGCAACTAGAGTAATGCAGTGGGATATTAAGCGACACTAGAACGAAGATATCCAAGGGATTAAATCCACCACTCGACTTCTACTGCATTATGTAAAATAAAGCAAGAAGTAAACAATGAAATGATGAAAATGCATACTAGTATGTAAGTCTCTCTAGTTGAACATATTTTATGTTTTGGGGTATAGCAAAGTAGGACCAATTATCATCTTTGAAACCATATCCTCTTTAAATAGATGTGAAGTTGAATTTGACAAAAACGATTAGGGCTTATTAATCAAGATTCGTACAGAATAGTCCCAATTTGGTGTGAAAAGTTTCCTACAAAAGGTGACTTTAATAGTGTAGTCTTATAGAAATCTAATATTAGTATGTAGTTTTGATGATTGAAAACGTATTTTAATATTTGACAAAGTAAAATATGATGCGTTGTTTATTACCGTCAAAAAGGGAGAAATTGTTGGGAACTAGAAAAACATATAAGTTGTTTTGATAATTGATTAAATGAACACGGTTCACTTCTTGTTTTCTTATGTGTACTTTATCAGCTGAACCAGATCTCCAGCCGTTAATGCAAACAATTTGTACAGATATGGGAGATTGCAACAAACAAGGAAACTAATAAATTGTAGAACAAAGGAGAGAAAAAATAATAAAGAACTAGCTTATATACAGTAGCAAAAAGGAAAGAAATAAAGAGTAAAATTAATGTCCAAAGAGGAGTCACAGTTTCCTTATAGGATGAAACTCTTTTTAAGGAAGGAAATAAGATATTTCCTTATAGAAGATGAAGTCCTATTCGAAGAGCCACAATTATTGCATATTCACGAAATACATCAACTTGAGAGCAGTAGCCATTGGAGAAAAACTGCATGACTTGGTCACAAAAATACATGTACCTGGTTCACGAATTGTGTTCAAGTCTGTTTTATTGAATATTGAAATTTGATAAGAAAAAGGCTAGAGTTATTAGTCATTGTTGATTTGTTCTATGTTTATTATTGAGTTGTAAGTTTTAATAATTCCTAGATTGAAGAGAGTAGTTGTGTGGGTGAGATTTGTAAAAAGAGCAAGTTTGACTTCTTGAAGAGTAGTTGGTGAATATTGTAACAATAAACACATTTGACTTCTTGGAGAATACGTAGTTAGTGAGGTTTGTAACAAGAAGAGAGTTTATCTTCATGGAGAGTTTTTAAAACAGTTAGAGTTAAACATTTTTTTTGTCGAAATGAAAGATTTTGTTTCACCCATGTGCAAGAATTACAAGACAACTAGTTCATTGTACAATAGAACTAGTCCCACAAATTAATCATTGAATCCTAACCATATAGAAAACCCAAAAATTCTACGTCTAGCTAGGAAAGGAAGTCAACTTGGCCAGCATCATGAACCTCTTTCTATGACTTTGTCCTCTCATGTGGAGTTGCAAAATTATCTCCTTGAGCCTGCACCTGCAATCATTACTTTTAGCTTGGAAACTTCTAGAACTTCTTTCGTCTTATATACGCTAGATAGTTGTTGCGAAGAGGAACCCCAAGATACCAGTTTTTGTGCTTGTTCCTTTCATCTTCCCAGTTTTGATGATTCTTCTTTCCTCCATGTAGTTGATAATTGAAGACCATATATGTTTAGAGAACACAACTCAATGGAACCTGAATTCTCAGTATTTTCAGTCGGCCTACTGTTGCACGCCAATTGATCTTGGATTACTAACCATGTTGTCACACCCCTTTTCTGACCAGCGGAAGAGTTTTTCCAATTTAAGTGACGGTATTGATTAGAGATTATTATTATTTTTTCAGAGTCGCCACTTGAAATTGAGTTATGGTGTTTCAAGTCACCTTTTCTTTTGATCCCTAATCAAAAGGAAATGACTCTTTATTTTGTGTGCGAACTAGAAATACGAGTAAGGAATTCTGTTGACCGAGGGTAAGGTATTAGGCATCCCTCGAGTCCCGTCGTTCTAGCACGGTCACTTTTATTGACTTATACTTGACTTAAATTATTATTATTTTTGATATATTATTACAGGCCATGATTTTTCTTATATTTATTTTATTGTTGAATTTTATTTGGTCTCGACCTAGATACGTAACCGCATTCTTGGTCTTCACGATTAGAGACATAAATGTTGTCTTTGCATCACACTTAATTACCTTATTTTTTATAAGTCTCTACTTTAAATTAATACAAGTTAATTATATTAATGGATAGGGTGTTTCACCGCATCCTTGAGTTTATTTTAATGTGTCAAAGAAGATGTGTAACCACATTCTTAATTGAAACAAATATTTTTAATGCGCTTAAGTGTTTGATCTAACATTAAAAGACAATATTTATTCCTTATGACGAAAAATCAAGTAACTCTAAACTTCTAGGATACAATATAAAATTTGGATCATTTTTATATCTTTTAAATTTATTTACTCTTAAAGTTAATGTCCAAATTAAGCATGCATATATTGCAATTTCTTATTAATCCAACAAAAACAATGAGGAATTGCTAAAATAAATCTCTTTTTTTTGTTTGATAAAATAAAAACGACAATAATTTGTGAGTCTAATAATACCTACTTTATCATTATTGGTATGTAAGTTAAGACAAAAACATCACCATGGCCCGTTCATTTTACGAAATAACGGCTAACAAATAAAATTCAATAAATAAAAATAAACACCAATTAAAGCTATCATCATGCATTAAATAAATATATAACACTCAACCTAATATTCATTTCAATTAAATTATGAATGAAGCAAAATTATAAGAAAACTTAACATATAATTACATCAAATTCCATCAACAAAATAAAGAGATAAAGTAAAATTGTACCTCAAAATAAGTACCGTAAGATCTTGACTGAAGCTCGATTAGAACACTCACAAATCTTTTTTGGTGTGTGGTGTTGGGTTTGTTCGTGTATTTTGTATTTGGTATGTTGCTAGAAGGAAGAAAAATGTTTTAGCATATAAGTGAGGGGATTTTTTTTCTAAGTGTGCAAATCTTTCCTTTTCCTTTTCTTTCTGCGTGAGTGTGGATTTTTTGGTAGCGTGCAGAATGATGCATTTTTTTTCTTCCCCTCGGTACGTTTTTTGTGTGTGAGTATATATTTTGCTGATTTTTCTCTTCTTTTCTTTTGTTGTGTCGTGTGTGTGTGTTAAATGTATGTGTATATTGCTGCTTGTGTAGTATAGATATAGGTGTAGATGTGGTGTAGGTGGGTGAGGAAGTGGTTGAGGATGTACGTGTGTATTGAGTGCAGCAAATGGGGGGAGGTGTTGTTGAAAGTGGGGATGGGAAATGGGGTAGTTAGTTAATTTAAGTTATTATTTTTTTATAATATAATATAATTTAATATTATTATTTAACTATTTTTAAAACAAAAATTAAGTAGTTAATAATAAATTATAATTAATAAATACTAAATTATTTATTAAACTAAAATTAATAGAAACATATATTTTATAAACATTATTTTCTTTATAACAGAATTTACACTAATAATGTTACTTTTTTCCTTTTTAGTTTTCAAATTTTTATAATAAACTTAACAAAAAAAGATAGAAAAATAAAATATCTAATTTAGATAAAGAAAATATTTAACCACTAAAAATGGTGTAAAATTTAAGTTCGGTCAAAAATTACATGTCTACAGTTTGGCCCTCTTTAACTAGAAACACAAAGTGTTTGCAGACAAGAAGTAGATAACGTGACAAGTTTTGACCGAACTTGTATTTGAAGGAAAAATTTGTGCAATCGAGTCTTGGTTTTGGACATCCTACATATCCCGGGTTATAAGGGAATCAGGTCAGATGTAGTTCAAGGAGATGAGCTGATGAGTTGGAAATTAAGTGAGGTTCCATCGAGGCTCCAGGTCGCGACTCTTATCCTTACATAAAAAATATTAAAGCTAATAGTCAAAAGCAAAATAAAAATACAAGCTCCTATCTATGAAACTTCACTTGAGTCTACACTTGAGTCTTGACTTTCAGATATCACTTTGAATTTTTTGGGTGAGTATCTTGATCTTGAATTAAATCGAGGCTCAACTTGCCACTTAGAGTGACCTTTTGACACTCTTCAAAAAGACAATTTGAAAATTTCTTGAATGCCTGCTTGGTTTGTTGATCAGTAGTTGAATGGAAGAAAATGTCAGGAATTAAGATTGCTACATGCATTGAAGAAGCCGATTCTGGCTATCCTGAGGATTAATCATTATGAAAACAGTTGAAACTTTGTTCTTGAATTTCAAATCAATGTTTCGTTTGAAGAAACCTAAAAACCATCACAATAAAAAGAAATAAACAAAAAAAATTCCTCAGTTTTCAGTGAAATTTTTTTGTTAGTTATTAGCAAATGTGAATTTTCAAAAATAAACTCAGACTAGGAAGTGTTTATCTTAGGAGAAAAATAAAAAATAACGTCTTAGACTAGGAAGTGTTTATCCTAGGAGAAAACAAAAATAACGTCTTAGACTAGGAAGTGTTTATCCTAGGAGAAAAAAAAAACATCTCCGACTAGGAATTGTTTATCCTTGGAGAAAATAAAAAATAACGGTCTCAGACTAGGAAGTGTTTATCTTAGAAGAAAATAAAAGGTAACAATCTCAGACTAGGAAGTGTTTATCCTAGGAGAAAATAAAAAATAACATCTCACACTAGGAAGTGTTTATCCTAGGAGAAAATAAAAAATAACATCTCAGACTAGGAAGTGTTTATCCTAGGAGAAAATAAAAAATAACGGTCTCAGACTAGGAAGTGTGTATCCTAGGAGAAAATAAAAAATAATGTCACAGACTAGGAAGTGTTTATCCTTGGAAAAAATAAAAAATAACGGTCTCAGAGTAGGAAGTGTTTATCCTAGGAGAAAAATGAAAAATAACAATCTCAAACTAGGAAGTGTTTATCCTAGGAGAAAAATAAAATAATGTCACAGACTAGGAAGCGTTTATTCTAGGAGAAAAAAAAAACGTCTCAGACTAGGAAGTGTTTATTCTAGAAGAAAAATAAAAAAATTACGTCTCAAACTAGGAAGTGTTTATCCTAGGAGAAAAATAAAAAATAACAGTCTCATACTAGGAAGTGTTTATCCTAGGAGAAAATAAAAAATAACAGTCTCAGACTAGGAAGTGTTTATCGTAGGAGAAAAATTAAAAATAATAGTCTCGGACGGTAACACCCCGGAAACTAGTAGACTAAACTAGAGACTTACGTAAGGGTTCTAGATCTTGACGTGGGGGTTAGAGTTGTAGATATGACTACCCGTACTTAGAATGAAGGGTTTCAGAGTTTAACGTCAAGGTATGACTCCCCAAGGACGAACCAAGGGTCCTTGAGGAGGACCCTAGGAACTACCAAACATTAGTGCACCCAGGATTGGGGAACCATACCCCGTAGGGTGACTCACGCCCCATGGGTGAGGGATCGTGGGTCAGGGTCCCAAAACAGGCTGCAGACCACCACCCCGAGGACCAGCACGGCTCGTGGGTCCACCAACTGCCCGTGGGTCGGTGTCTCGTGGGTGAGGTAGTGAAGTTGTTTCAAGCGGTTAAATGTTGGTTAAGGGAATGTTCTATAATTAATTAGGGGTTAAGTGGTGTTATTTTATATTAGAATAGACCACCTATATAAAGCTATTATACCCCTAAATACATTGATCCTAGTCATTATTTCAATTCAACCAAAAGAACCCAAATTCCCTCTAAGAAATTCTCTCAGTAGAACTCAAGGAAGAAGAAGAAGGAAGTTGGAGCCTAACGTTTCAAAGAGCAAGGGTTTTCTTCTGAATTTCGTGGGGATTCTTCACCAAGGTATGGTATCTCTTCATCCATGGATAGAATCCATCCATGGAGCCCCTTCAAAACCCCCAATTTCAAAGCTAGAAATCCCAAAAGTTAGGGTTTGACTTCAATCTCATGGATTCCTTTCAAATTCGTTTTTAATGATTGAATTATGTTTTATTATGGATAAATTGATGATTTTATATGGTTTTATGTTGAATTCCCCAAGAATCCATGAATTTCCCTATTTTTCCAATTTAGATCTCAAAGTGTGGGTATTGATTGATGTAAGGAGAATGTTATAAAATTGTGCATGTAGTAATTGAATTACTTGAATTATGAGTTATTATCCATGTCTAAAGTAGTGAATTCTATATGTGTTGATTGAATGTGGTACTTTGATCCTAGAAGGGTAAAGTATGAGAAATATGCATGATTATGAAATATATGTAAATTCTAAGAATCATAAGGCCTTGGGAGTGGAGCTAAGTTGTATGTTGAATTTTATAGAGTAATATTGTGGAAGGTTTACCCACATGATCTATATTATGGATGTATGCATGTAGTTATAAGATCTATGTAAATACTATGAGTACACTTTGAGAGTGAAGTGTTAATGATTAGGTTGTTGTTGTGGGTTGATTGAAAAGTTATTCTCATGAACTCATAATGAACATAATATGTGATGAGTCCGAGATTTGGACTCATTTGGGGAATTGTTTATATAGATTTAGCCTCCTCAAATGCTTAATTTATGCCATAAACTAATTTTAAAGCTTTAATTTTCAGGTATATGGATTGAGGAACAAAGCAAGGATACTAACATGCAAAATGGAACAAAATAAACTGAAGAAATGAAGAAAGGCAAGCCTGGTGATCGCCAAGAGCATTTGGCGAATCGCCGAGTGGCTAAGTTGACTGCGTAAAGTTCCAGTTTACCAGCCCTGAGGGAAGAAACCAAGTTGGCAATAGAAAAGGGGCAGTCGGCGAATCGCCGAGCATTTCCGCGATGCAAAGAGAGATCGCCCAAAGTTACAGGACTTGAGGATGCTGAATGCCAAGGAAAAAAGGAGATAGAAGAGAGCATTGGGCGGTTAGTAGATTGGTTCGGCGAACCCGACTTACTTCACATAATGGCCCTTCGTGGCTTATATTTGGCACCTATAAATTATATTTTGAATAGCTAATTTAGTATGGTGTCTTATGCTGAGTTAGTTTAGAATTTTTTTCTCTTGAGTTTTTCATAGTTTCGAAAGAGACTTGAAGGATTTTGGATATTCAATTTGAAGATTTTGGAAGTGGGTTTCGAATTTTCTGCAAATTGAAGCATTGTAAAGACTAAATTACTCTTACCCAGTTGATGGCTAACCGATTTGGTAACCGTTTTTACCTTTTTATGATGCTTGGCTAAAACCCCAATTCTTGGGGTGTGATCATGTGATTATGGGTTGAATTAGTTTATGGGTATTGTTAATTACTAGTTTATATGCTATATCGAAGTGGGTTTAATCATTAATTGTGGTTTAATTTATGAATTGTAGTTGCAAATATAGTTCTAACTTTGTGTTCTTAGCTTGCTCGAGATAGAGGTTTTAGAACTATGTTTATTGATTAATTATTTGTAGGTATTGGGTTGAGCTGGGTTGAGCTGGGTTCAGCCCGAGAGAGTGAATCCTAAACCCAATCCTACCCATTCAGCTCGAGAGAGTGGATGAATTAAAGTGTGGGATGTTCTACATTGCTATGCTTGTTGATGTTCGAAACAAATCACCTGATTCAGGATACTTGTTCGAGAGAAAGCTATCTCCCTTATAGTCTAGCCTACTCACTGAATTGCAGTAGTTTCAATTACCCATATATCAAAATTAGCCTATAATCGATCACATCCTGAGAATTCCTCTCCTTATTGTTAGTGCAAATTATTTGTGACTGCGTTGTAGTTGATAATTGCAACACAAAACCCCCATCTGACATTCGGGTCACCCCCTTTTAACTTGTATCATGTCTTTTTCGATAATTTATATTCCCATATCTAGTTAGATCACATTCGTACTTCTTGATTGAATTTGAACACGTACCGCTCTCTGTGGGATTCGACTGAACTCTTTGTTAAGTTTTATACTGACTAACGATCGTTTGCAACTAGAATTAGATGAGGTGTGTTGGAAATATTAATAAAAAATGGGGCCGCTGCCGGGAAGGGGTGTTGTTTAAAATTCTTTTAGTGAAGTTGAATTGTGATCT
Organism: Solanum paucissectum; assembly: GCA_029582445.1. Taxonomy (NCBI): domain Eukaryota; kingdom Viridiplantae; phylum Streptophyta; class Magnoliopsida; order Solanales; family Solanaceae; genus Solanum; species Solanum paucissectum. The sequence goes on from JAJONZ010023231.1 coordinate 9,756, forward strand.
TTTTAGTTATAGTTGAATGTACTTACTTTAGTTTTGGTTTTGTGTTGCTTGTGTTAAACAGAGGAAGAGATGAGCGTTAACGGATGTAATGGTAGCCAAGTGGGCCACCAAGATGATGTTGGAATCCTCAATGACCTAAACGACCCAAACGTCAATGACCCAATTCCATTAGGTGGCGTGAGGGCAATTCATCTACCTCCAAATGAAGAAAATGTTGTTTTTCACATTAGTAGCACAATGCTTCAACTCCTACAACTGAAGGGTTTGTTTGGGGGGCTGGCTCATGAGGATCCCCATGAGTATCTTCGAAACTTTGTGGACGTTTGTGGTCCATTCTCATTTAAGAGCATATCGCAAGAATCAATTAATCTCAGGTTGTTCCCATTTTCTCTGATGGGCGAGGCTAGTAAGTTGTTGGCTGAGTTGCCAAGAGATTCCATCACTTCTTGGGATGAGCTTACTACTGCATTTCAAGTACGATTCTTTCCCCCATCGAAGATGATGACTCTTAGAGATAGCATCCAAGGTTTTAAACGCTTGGAAGGTCAGCCAATACATGAGACATGACTGAGATTTAAGAAGCTGGTGCTGCAATGCCCAACTCATGGATTTCCAAATAATGTGTTGCTCAATACTTCTATAAGAGCATTGACTCAGTTAACAAAGGAGTTGTTGATCAACTTGTTCCCGGTGGTATAATGCAACAACCCTATGAAGTAGCATCTCAACTCCTTGATTACATGACCAAGATCAACAGGGCATGGTACACTTGTGAATACTAAGTTTCTTCTCTAAATTTTAGAATGACAAAAGAGCAGATAAAAAAGGATCAAGAAAGAGACCAAAACATGGCAAAAATGATGACCCAACTGGATATATTGTCCAAAAATATCATGGGTGTTGGTAAAAAGGGTGTTAATGTTGTGGGTGTTGGTGGAGCAAACCCTGATGAAGCATAATTTGAGACTCTGTATAAGGAGGAAGTGAACTTCCTAGCCAATCAAGGAGGAGGTTATCGTGCAAACTACCCAAGGCCGGGTGGAAATCAAGGTTGGAACAGAGATGAGGACTGGAGAGACCGTGACAGAGATTGGCGTGATCGCAAAGCCACTTGGAAGGAAAGAGAGGGGGATAAGGATAGGTATGTTCCTCCCCATGAGCGTCAAAAGCCCAAGGAATCTGAAGGTATCCGAACAGAAGATAAGCTCTCACGCATTCTCAACAAAGTTGAGGGGTTGGACAAAGTGTTGAAAGAGATGAAAGAGGATGTCTCTACACTTAATCAGACTGTCACCTCTCATTCTGTGTCTATTAAGAAGTTGGAGACCCAAATGGGTCAAATGTCCTCACATTTGAATCCAAGACAACAAGGGGGGTTGACTAGTGGCACATTGGCAAACCCTAAAAATAAAGTTTGATTTGGTATGCCACGACATTTACTAAGGCGCTTCTTGGGAGGAAACCCAAGTTTTTAATGTTGTAGTTTTGATTTTGAATAACGGGTGTTGATTGTGCAGGTTCAAAAGTGAGGAGTGTTGGAAAATATGCAGTTTGGCGAGCCAAAAGTCTAGTCGGCGACTCGCCGAAGAGGTCGGCGAGCTTGACTTGGACCGCCGTTGGATCCACCAAGACTGAAATGGAAGTCTGTAAAACTCAGCGGGCCAATTGTTTAATCGGCGACTCACCGAAGAGGTCGGCGAGCCCTATTTTGTCCGCCGTTTGAACCCCCAAATTGACTGGAGGTTATATAAAACTTGGCAAGTTAAAGTACCACTCGGCGCATCACCGAGTGGTTCGGCGTGGATTACTTATTCCACCAAAAAGGCCGCGAGCTGAAAGGTTTTAAAGGCCAAACAGTTTAAAATTTCAAAATCTTTCCTATTCTCTCATTTCTAACCCCGCGCACTCTCACCCAAACTTTAGATATTCCTTTCTTTTTCTATTTCATTTGTTTTGTGTGTGTGATCTCGTGCTTGGATTTGGAATACTTTGCTTCCTAGCTTTTAAATGTCTCAATTCGGCATATAGGTTGGTGTTCCGAACCCTGTATTTTTGTTTAGTGGTTGAACTCAAATTAAATCGGTAAATGTGTGTTGATATGTGTTGGGTAATTACTTAAATTGTGTTTTATGTGTCGGATTGCCCGTATTGTGTGAAAACTTGTGCCTAAATACTTAAAAGATGATTTCCCGTGTTTTGTACGATTAAATTAGTCTTAAATTATTGAGTTGCGGTTATTTTGAGTTGGTTCTAGTTGGGTGAAGTCTGAGTAACACCAAATTGTGCCAAATGATGTATTTGCCCAATGAGGGAGCGTTTAATTCCTTTCTTAAGGGCAAAAGTTGTCAAATGGACAATTTTGGCCAAATCGAGGGAAGTCTGAGTACCCTGAAGGCACGGGTCATATGTGTCTGGTACTAATTGCATGGTGTGTGTTTGATTTTGAATTCGGGGGATGCGGGTTTGATTTTGGGAAATGGGGTTGAAATTTGGCACGTTGGGCTGTTTAGCGAGCTTCATCGAGCTTGCCGAATGGTTTGGCGGTTCGCCAACGTCCTCCTTTGATCGCCTTTAATTTATTGTTTTGGCTTAAATGAGTCTCTAACTTTCGGCGGAAAGTCTGAGCTCGCCGAGTTCACTTGGTGACTCACCGAAAGGTTCCCTTGATTGCCCTTTCTGCGCCCCTAACCCTTAAAACACACTGTATTATTCGGCGGGCTAGTCTAAGCTCACCGATTGGTGTCGAAAATTCACCGAAGGGCCTTAATAATCGCCGACAAGCCTTTATTCTGGAAATCTTTTAGAGCTGGTCCTTTCGGTGAGCGTGATCTGGCTCGCCTAAGCGGCTCGGCAACTGATTCGGCGAGTCTTTCTGCAACTTAATTTTTGCAACTCTCTTTAACGATTTCTAACACTTTGCTATGTGTTTTGAAGATATGACTAGACCCAAGGTGCCAGGAAGAGACATGTCACCCCGCAAGCGGGCAAAATGGATCATCATAAATGAAGATGCAGCGGCATCCAAAGCAAAAGCAACCAAACTTCCTACCACGGGTGGAAAATGCAAAGGAAAGGATAAGGCGCTCGTAGTCGAGTCACCAGAGGCCAGCTCCAACAGTGAAGGAGTCTACACGACTCACCTTACTACATTAGAAAGCGAAGGAGAACACCAAGATTCTTAAACTGCCATCTTGTAGCATGAGGATGACCAACTTTTGTTGGCCCAAAGAGCTGAGATGTGCTCAAAGAGGATGCATGATCAGCCTACGATCAGGGTGCCTCATACTACTCCTCCTCCTCCCCCTTCAGATTAGACTATGGTCCCTGCACCACCTGTATAGGGTCCTCCTCTCCGGTCTCTCAACAGACTAAAGGCCGAGAGGCTTTCCATAGATGGTGTGGTGGACAGATATACAGAGATATGGCGCACCCTTAAGTCCCACAAGTTCCAGATTTTCATTAAACCCCAGGCCCCTACATTCCTAATTCGGTCCAGGAATTCTACTCAGCCTAATGAGCTTTGGTGCCACAAGGGAAGAGAAATGCCAGTGTCTTCAAACCTGTGGATCATGTGGTTGTCCGGGGGAAGAAGGTCAAATGTGATAGTGATGAAATCAATGTCGTATTGGAATACACTTACAACTTTGCAGATGACTACCAAAGCACGATCAATAGAATGACATTCGAGGACATGAAAAGTTGGCTAGCCCCTCTCCTGTCTGACACTACTCCTAGGTGGATGGAGGCTGGAGTACCAATAGAGAAGAAAGACCTCAATGTGGCAGTTAGGTATTGGTTCGGTTTTATCAGTAGCACACTCATGCCATCTCACAACGAGTCTATCCTCCGCCACACAAAGCCGGCCTGTCTTGGATCCATCATTGCTGGGAAGAAAATAAATTTAGATGCAATTATTCGACATGAAATGGCCATGAGAGATAGGCAGTGACATACATCTCTCTCCTTTCCGGTGTTGATCACCAAGTTGTGCAGACGGGCCCGTGTGCCGCGAGATGAAAAGATAGATATGGAAGTGACTCCCACCTCCTCTACTAACATCCAGCATATTGAGGCCGAGTACTTGAGGGATGAGGCTGAGAAGAAGAGGGAAGCTTCGGTGGATACATCCCCGGCGGTTGATATTGAGACACTACTTGCAGAGGCAGTATTGCCTACTCCGACCACTGGGCCTTCAGGTATTTCTAGCTCTGCCCCCTATATGACTTCGAGTTTTTCTACCGCTCCCCTACCTCCTAGGTCCGCTGCTGGTCCTGCTGCATCCCAACCTCCACTCACCCAGGCCATGCTGCTACAAATGGGGCACCTAGCCCGTTCTGCTAACGTGCGTGCCTCCAGGCTAGAGGCTATGGTTCCTGCGATAATTGATAGATCTCTCACTGCTACACTGGCACCTCTTAGAGTTGCTATCGATACCCTCACATCTAGGATAAAGGTGTGTGAGAGAGGTCAGGGAGCCACTCATGAGGTGAAGTTCTTGAAGGCCGCGAATGCAGAGTTGAGGGGAGATGTGGACAAACTGAAATCCACTGATATGTCGATGATATTTAGGACTGTGGAGATCCCTGACGACTTGGATACATATATTCCGGCTTGTTCTGATGTGCCTCCGACTGCCACCAGAGAAGAGGTTAGAGCTGATGAAGCGGCTGCAAAGTCTGAGGCTTAGATAGATGAGGAGAAGCTTGATATTCAGGAGGAGACCACCTGTGAGGGCCTAACTGAGGTTGAGGAGGCTATGGTTATTTCGGCTGTTCAAACCTCCTTGAGGGATACTTCTATGGTAGGCTCCAGTGGAGCTAATGTGGATGAGACACCGGGTACCGATGCCTAATCCCAGATTGCTACCCCGGGCACTGATGCCCCAATAGACAGAGTGACTAAGTAGACATGATCATTTTTTTACCTCCCTCTCTATTGTTTTTATTGATTATTTTTGTTTTAGTTGCATTTGAAGACAACTGCTTTTCTTTTGTGGGTTGGGTGAGGTATTTCCATACCTATCTCTTGTGATTCTGTTTTGTTTGTGAATATTGAGTTTTGTGATCTATATATGTGTTTCGATCTTGATTCTTGTGGATGTTTTGGCTTTTGGTCCTTTGTTTTGAATGGACATGGTTTTGAACCTTTATTTTCAAATTTGTGCCATATCTATTATGTGTGATTGTGGCTGTTCTTGTGCAAATTTGAGAATCTGTTATGATCAATATCGATGACTTGAATAGTGCTCTTAATTGAACGAAATGAATGTGAGGCTACAATGAAGCCAATGAAGTTGCATAGTAAATATGTGAACTTTTAGCATCTCGTTGTGACTAGCCGATTATCGCATGAGTCTCTTGTGATGAACATTGCACACTAGCTAGAAAGTGTGGAATCTTGTTTTATATTGGTGCCAATGCCTTGTGTGATGAGCTTACTTTGAACATTGTGTGTATTGGCACCTAGAATTTGCCCCTTTGGTCCGGTTGATTGAGTGATGCAACACTTGAAATGATCTTGGGCAACAATTTTGAAGAGTGAAACAATTTGACAATATACCTCTTTTGTGGCCAACCTTGTGAGATGTGTGAACCTTGCTTGAACCCTCTTGATCCTTATCCTTTTCTTGGAAGAAACATGAGCAATTATGACCTCTCTTTATCTATTCACCCGTAACCTTCATGAAGTGTGATTTGTTGGAATAGCCAACTTAGTCCAAAAACCTAAGTTGGGGGTGTGGTGAAAAGAGAAGGAAAGTCAACAAGTGTGAAAAATCCCTCTTTGAGTAATGATTTTGAAAAATATGGACCCCATCCATGTAAAAAAAAGAAAAGAAAAGAAGAAAGCAAGGTAAAAGAATGAAAAAGTTGCGAAATAAAGTAGTGGCAGTTTCAAAAGAAATGGAGTATCCGGTAATTCATTTGAAGTTGAATAATGGAGTGGATTATGAGCCTGATCAAAATGTTAAAGAAAAGGAAGAAAGTGATGTTTAGACCACACTTCATGAAGGTAGAAGCCACTAAGCCTAAACAACCATACATTTACACTCAGTCCCGTTACAAGCCTTGAAAAGACCTTTGTGATCTTGAGTGAGCTGAAACGAAGGTTGATTGGAATATAAGGGAAAACCTATAGGTGAAGTCATGCATGTGTTCATCTTTGTGAGTGTGAGAGTCGTATATGATTCCGGAACTATAAATTGTTGAAGAACTTTGTGTGAATAGGGTATCATCTTTGTTGTGAGGGCATTTGAGTACCTTTGTTGAGCTTGAACTTGCATTTGAAGCAAGTATTGTGAACTTGAGCATTTTTTATAATGGTGAGTCACAATTTGAATCTTTGAGTGCACAATTGACCATTGTATGAGTAAGTGGAAGCTTGTTGTGTGCATTTCTGTTGAGTCTTATGTAGCACTATTTGAGACATCCTTTTTGAACTGTTGATCTTAAGTTTTACTTGAGGACAAGCAAATGTTTAAGTTGGGGTGTTGATGACTTTGAGATTTGGACTCATTTGGGGCTTTGTTTATATAGATTTACTGTCCTCAAATTCTTAATTTATGCCATAAATTGATGTTAAGGCCTTGATTTTTAGGTATATGTATTGAGGAACAAAGTAAGGACACTAAAAGGCAAAAAGTAACAAAACAAACTAAAGAAATAAAGAAAGGCAAGCCAAGTGATCACCAAGAGCATTTGACGAATCGTCGAGTGGCTAAGTTGAACCCCTAAAGTTCCAGTGTGCCAGCCCTGAGGGAAGAAACCAAGTCGGTGATAGAAAAGGGGCAGTGGGCAAATCTCTGAGCAGTTCCAAGATGCAAAGAGAGATGCCCAAAGTTACATGACTTGAGGATGCTGAATGCCAAGATAAAAAGGCGATAGAAGAGAGCATTGGGCGGTTCGCCGATTGGTTTGGCGAACCCGACTAACTTCACCTAATGGCCCTTCGTAGCTTATTTTTGGCACCTATAAATTATATTTTGAATAGTTAATTTAGTATGTTGTCTTATGCTGAGTTAGTTTAGAATACTTTTCTCTTGAGTTTTTCATAGTTTCAAAAGAGACTTGAAGGATTTTGGATATTCAATTTGGAGATTTTGGAAGTGGGTTTCAAATTTTCTACAAATTGAAGCATTGTAAAGACTAAATTACTCTTACACACTTGATGTCTAATCGATTTGGTAACCATTTTTATCTTTCTCTGATGTTTGGTTAAAACCCCAATTCTTGGGGTGTGATCATGTGATTATGGGTTGAATTAGTTTATGGGTATTGTTAATTACTAGTTTATATTCTATATCAAAGTGGGTTTAATCATTATTCGTGGTTTAATTTATGAATTGTAGTTGCAAATGCAGTTCTAACCTTGTGTTCTTAGATTGCTTGAGAGAGAGGTTTTAGAACTTACATTATTGATTAATGATCTGTAGGTACTGGGTTGAGCTGGGTTCAGCTCGGGAGAGTGAATCCTAAACCCAATCCTACCTATTCATATCGAGAGAGTGGATGGATTAAGGTGTGGGTTGTTCTTTATTGCTATGCTTGTTGATGTTCGAAAGAAATCACCTGATTTAGGATAGTTGTTCGAAAGAAAGCTCTCCCTTGTAGTTTAGTCTACTCACTGATTTGTAGTTGTTTACTAGTAATTTCAATTACCCATATATCGGAATTTTCCTATAATCGATCACATCCCGAGAATTCCTCTTCTTATTGTTAGTTCAAATTGTTTGTGACTGTGTTGTAGTTGATAATTACAATCCAAAATCCCCATCTGATATTTGTGTCACCCCTTTTAACTTGTGTCATGTCTTTTTTGATAATTTCTATTCCTATATCTAGTTAGATCACATTCATACTTCTTGATTCAATTTGAACACGTACCGTTCTCTGTGGGATTTTTGACCTCAACTCTTTGTTGAGTTTTATATTGACTAACGATCGTTTGCACCTAGAATTGGATGAGGTGTGCTTGAAATGTTAATCAATATGAAATGTGTTCTCACATTGTAATGGTTCTAGGGTTGAAAGGCTTTTCTCACCTAATTGAACCGAAGGCAAAAGAGCCTTTATACTTGGAACATGGATGGTGATAGTTGCTCACACATGGTCTATAGAGTTATTTAGTGAATTAACTTGGATTGATTGTCAAAGACATCTTTCCATGAAACTTGAGTCGAAGTAGAGACTTATCTATCTTGTCGGATTTAGGCCTAGCACCGAGTGGATATTGAAATGAGATGGAGGTTCCCACCAACTTGAGTTTGGGATTCCAAAATGGGAACTCTCACCTAGTAGAGTCCGAACTTCCCAAAGTATGTCTCATGAGATGGAAGCCTTTACCTAGTGGAGTTTGGGTTTCTAGTAGCAATCTCCGTATCCCATAACTACATGCCCCGTAGGAAAGTTAGCTAGTGGATCCGACTAAGCTAACAAACCAGTTTTACCTTAGGCAAGTGGACCAACCCTTGACGGTGTGGGTAACACCGGGAGGGATCATGTGATAGCTCAGATGTTCTCATGTCGGTTAAGGCTATATCCCAACTACAACAAGATTAGTAATGAACTAAGATTATGCTTGAAAAAGCATCTCCTAGAGTTCAAATCTAATGAACTAAGATTATGCTTGAAGAAGCATCTCCTAGAGTTCAAACCTAATGGACTAAGATTATGCTTGAAGAAACATCTCCTAGAGTCCAACACAATTAATGAACTAAGAATGTGCTTAAGAAAGTACTTCATAGTGTTCAAGAGTTTTAAGAGATGACAAATATGAGTGATGACCAAGAGTGGTACTTAGAATGGGTGGGATTATGGGGTCTTATCCATGCATTGCACAAGTGTGACTTGAGGTTACTTATGAAGTGTTTCTCTTATATGATGTATGTTTAGATAGGATTGTGCTATAGTTTCCTTCCTTGTTATGATTGCCTAAAGGTGAGAGATTCCCTTGTCTATGAGAAATAAGCTAAGGATGAGACTCAAAGATGGTAAGTATGATTATGATAGCCTAAGAGGTTTACTTAGTATGGATGGGATTATGGGATCTTATTCATGCATTGTACAAGTAGACTTTGAAGGTGTAGATGAAGTGGTTCTTTTATGTTATGGTGATATATATGTGGGTTATGTTTATGAGATGTGTTTTCCAACTATCTCTATAGTGATGTTCAAACTTGGCATATAGCATAATTTATAATGAAATGTCCATTTTTATCATGTTATCAAGGTTTTTATGCATGACTATCATATTTAGTGCATTTTTGTACTAACCCATATTTTCCTATACTTTTCCCAAGTGTAGGGTCTAGTTCTTATGGGGGTCACTATTTGGGTTCAAGCTTGGATTCGACTATTCTCCTATCTTGTGGCGAGTCCTCATGATTCGAGGATGGGAGTTTCTATTTGACTTTCATTTCTAGTAGTTTTCACTTTCAGACTATGTTTGTATGGGTTGTGTCCCTTTTCATTTGAACTATTGTAATAGATGGCTATATAGAGACAAGTCTGGACTTCCACTTGCTTTTATAAGACTTCGATTGTAAAGAAAAGTTTTAAAAATTTTGCATCATTTTCTATTATCTTATGTTATCATATGCTAAGGGGTTGTATGAGACCCCTTCGGGGTCAAGTACGCCAAGTTACATGTAGGGTGTACCCCTTGGTCGTGACATGGACTAGGAAGTGTTTATCCTAGGAGAAAAATAAAAAATAAATGTCTCAGACTAGGAAGTTTTTATCCTAGGAGAAAATAAAAAATAACAATCTCAGACTAGAAATTGTTTATCCTAGGAGAAAATAAAAAATAACAATCTCAGACTAGAAAGTGTTTATCCTAGGAGAAAATAAAAAATAACAGTCTCAGACTAGGAAGTGTTAATCCTAGGAGAAAATAAAAAATAACGGTCTAACACTAGGAATTGTTTATCCTAGGAGAAAATGAAAAATAACAATCTCAGACTAGGAAGTCTTTATCCTAGGAGAAAATGAAAAATAACCGTCTCAAACTAGGAAGTGTTTATCCTAAGAGAAAATTAAAAATAACAATCTCAGACTAGGAAGTGTTTATCCTAGGAGAAAATGAAAAATAACAGTCTCAGACTAGGAAGTGCTTATCCTAGAAGAAAATAAAAATAACGGTCTCAGACTAGGAAGTTTTTATCCTAGGGGAAAATAAAAATTAACAGTCTCAGACTAGGAAGTGTTTATCCTAGGAGAAAATAAAAAATAACAGTCTCAGACTAGGAAGTGTTTATCCTAGGAGAAAATAAAAAATAACGGTCTCAGACTAGGAAGTGTTTATCCTATGAGAAAATAAAAAATAACGGTCTCACACTAGGAAGTGTTTATCCTAGGAGAAAATAAAAAATAACAATCTCAGACTAGGAAGTGTTTATCCTAGGAGAAAATGAAAAATAACGGTCTCAGACTAGGAAGTGTTTATCCTAGGAGAAAATTAAAAATAACAATCTCAGACTAGGAAGTGTTTATCCTAGGAGAAAATGAAAAATAACAGTCTCAGACTAGGAAGTGCTTATCCTAGAAGAAAATAAAAATAACGGTCTCAGACTAGGAAGTTTTTATCCTAGGGGAAAATAAAAATTAACAGTCTCAGACTAGGAAGTGTTTATCCTAGGAGAAAATAAAAAATAACAGTCTCAGACTAGGAAGTGTTTATCCTAGGAGAAA